>JBBJLS010003531.1:0-16480 GCA_037577275.1 Bryconaethiops microstoma
TCTGACCATATGACATTCTCCCATTCCTCTTCTGGATCATCCAAACGCTCTCTAGCAAACTTCAGACGGGCCTGGACGTGTACTGGCTTAAGCAGGTTACTGGTCTGTGAGAGCCAGAAATCTTGCTTGTTTGTAGGCGACCAAGTACTTATTTTCCACCATAATTTGCAAATAAATTCTTTAAAAATCAGACAAGAAAACAAAAATCCAGAAAATCGTATTATTTTGTCTGTCATAGTTGAGGTATACCTATGATAAAAAGATGAGAGAGGCCTGTAATTTTTAAGTAGGAGAACTTGCACAATTGGTGGCTGACTACATACTTTTTTCCCCCACTGTATATTGAAAGGAGCCAGCTGAGGTTGTTTGAGCACCTCACGAGGATGCCCCTGGAATCCTCACGGGAGAGGTTTTCTGGGCATGTTCCAATGGGAGGAGGACCCTGGGCAAAATCAAGGCATACTAGAGGGATTACATTTCTCAGCTGGTCTGGGAATGCCTCTGTGTTTCCCTGGAAGAGCTGGTGGAGGTGGCTGTGGAGAGGGAGCTTTGGGCAATTCTACGAACCGGACCCGAGTAAGCGGCAGATGATGGATGGATGGAAGGACATGAAAGGTTGATGCTGAATAAGATAGACTAGGTGTGTAGAGCTTTAGTCATGGATGGTTGCTCAAACACACCTGGTTCAACTAACCTGTTTAGTAAGAGAGATCACCAAACGGCCCTGGGCAGCAGAGTGTTTAAGGAGGTGAACCTAAAAATGGCTCTCAAACCAGACTTTGAATCCCCCAATATGGTCCAGGTCTTCACTCCAAAATATGTGTATCAGGCACTCAGTGTTTGTAATGTAGTGATACAGCTGTGTTCAGAGCTAAGATAGAACAGATATATGGATGATCTACAGGGCCTTTAAGTTTGAGAGTCTCTGCCTTAGAAGAACCACTTCTGGTGCCCTAAAAGTGGCTCTCAATCTAGTCCTCTGGGCTTCCAACTTAGTCCAGGTTTTTGGTCCAGCACATGTGTATCAGGCACTCAGTGTTCACAAAGGATTAATTCAGCTGTCTTGAGAGCTGAGATAGAGCATATATGTGGATCTGGAGGGCTCTGAGGTCCGTCTCCTTAGAAGAACCACTTCTGGTGCCATAAAAGTGGCTCTCAAACCAGTCCTCAGGGCTTTGCATGTGTTTACATCAAAGAAAAAATGTTTAACTTGGGTAAACACTTTCTAAGGAAGATGGAATGAACTGCAAGTCAGCTCTTGAAACTTTGAAACTTGAAATGCACTGTCAGCCCTTGAAACTTTGAAACTTGAAACGTTTTATTTGACGCACTGATTTTTCTTTCTTTTATATTTTTGCTTTCAGTGAGTTAATGCTGCTGTTCTTGTTAAAACAGTAAAGCACATTAACCTTGGGACACACCTACATCATTCTTTATAATGCCCTGGGGGTGTTGCGGACTACATTTTAACAATGATCACCCTGTTTTGCATTATTGCATCTGTAACATTGAGCTATAAGGGTTTTTTATATTTTCCAGCAGAGAATGATGGCAAAGTCAATCATGCTACTCTGGAGTTCAGTTCATACTCATATTGCACCTTAAAATTCCAAATATGCATGTGTGAGCCATTATGCCTTTCGAAATTATTTTTCATATTGACCTCATTGCCTTTGTCATGCAATTTCATTTTACATTTTCATCCACACCTGCATGCAGACCTAAAGGATGTAATTTAACAGCACAGAGTGAAAAGTGAATACCGTCTTGTTGTTTATGCCATTTGCTGAGAAATGAGTGCAGGGCAGAAAACAATCATTTCAGTTAAGCTGGTTTTTGCCTATGTTGACTGAAATTCAAGGTCATTTTATACAAAAAACAGAACAGAAACTGCAAATCAAAGCCCAAAGTGGGTTATTAGCAACATACATTAATGTAAATTTGTTCATGTCATGCATAATGATCTGCTACTTTTAAGTGCAATGTTTCAGGGGCATTTTACCATGTCACTGTGTTTTAGGGGCTTAAACATAAAGTCCTTTATCATTTCTGACATTTTGGAGGGGAGCAGTCACAGTACAAACACCAGTCTTGCATGGTTATACAAATCTGTAAGAAGCCATGAGGGAAATTGGCTTAAATATGTATGTTAGCTTAAATATATTCAGCATTTCCACTGGAAACATTTTTCTGTGGTTGGCCTCCACGGCAATAAATAAAAATCAGTCAACAAAATGAAAACAGCTACAATGGTCAACAAAGGGAACCCAAGAAAACTTGACAAAACAAAGGCACCTGCAACAATCAACATAAAGAACCCAAAACTCATCAACCAGACAAAAATGACTGCAATGTTTAAAAAAAAAAAAAAAAACCTCCCCAAAAAACTTATTGCTGCTAAATTATGAGGCACTGTATTACAAAAGCCTCTATAATGTTATCGCTACTGTGATAATTTAGCACACCTGAGAAGTTTCCAAAATTAGACTCCAGTTAAGCCTGTGGGCGTGTTGCCTGTGTGTAGAATACTTTACAAACACCTGTAGTAATGTTTAACAGTTCACTAAATACTTCACTAAATATCAGTACTTCCCCTACCATTGAATTTAGGATTTTGCAATATGTGCTCATTTTTGGTCCAATAAAATATATTTTCAAAGTGGACCTGATCATAGATATAGCAGCCAGTCATATCAGGCTTCAGTTACGTAACTTTGGGCTGTTTTTTTAACAAATTGAAATATAACATAAAATTGAATGACAGGTTAGTGCTGTCTTCCACAGTTACATTTGCATTTATGGCATTTGGCAGACCCCAGAGAGGAAGATTTTACTGCTTACTATAGTCTAATCAGGAATGAATCATCTTATCTGGAGATTTAAGTCTGACTTGTTTCTCCTAAACCTACCCTTTGGGAAAAATAAGGAGCAAATAAAAGTTCTTTTACTGTTCTCATCAGGTTCTTAGTTTTCTTTCTCCTTTAAAAAACCAACGTTTTGAGTTCCCTAAGACAAATTTCAGATGATGAATAGACTTATTTAGGCAGCTGGATGGCCTAGTGGTTAGGGCGTTGACCCTGCAATCAGAGGATTGGGCTTCAAAGCCTAATTGCTAGCCTCACGGCTGAGGTTCCCTTGAGCAAGGTACCATCCCCGGGCGCCTCATTGGCGGCAGCCCACTGTTTCACTTGGTGAATGGATTAAATGCAGAGAAATAGTCATACAAGTACGACACACAGTGAAACTATGCATGTGATAAATAAAGATTATTCTTCTATTTATAAGACATCCAATATTTTTTGGCGATCTCATGGTTTATCTGAAGATCTGATGATCTGAGACAAATAAAGATCAGAGCAGTGAGAGAAAAGAGAGAACATTTTAAGGTCTTAAATTGAGAACGGGCTGAGATTAGAGGAAGCTCTTTCTCAGGAGCTGAAATTAAGAAGTGTGAGAAAATAGTCAAAATCTCATATAGATCATACTGAGCTCGGTTATGTCTAGGAGAAATGGGCTGGACAAAGAAGAGCTTTATTTTGAATTTTCCTTTCCTCAGGGATGCAATGTGCATGGGTTTGATGCATAGCAGTCACTATATAGACAGACAAAATGAAAAAAAGAGTTTGGCTGCTAAGATGTTTTGCTCCAGCTGTTGATTACACTCGACGTTACGAAGTCGAGAGGATTTTAGTAAGGAAAGCATGTTTGCAGGACCTTGTTACTGGTGGATTTTGCTGCCATCCATTAGCAGAATTTTCACTACTACTCTCCATATTCTCATTACAGCATCACATCTGGACCCGTGATACAACATAAGCATCATTGCCTCGGTATTGCAGGAAGCTGCTTGTGCAGCAAGCCCTTTTTCGGTGTGTGCCACTTAGAGGGGGGCATTGTCTTTGAGAAAATGGTTCATGCTGAGATGGATGAAGCACCCTGAGCGCTGAAAGGTTCTTTTCTGCTTGCTTGTGACAGCTGAGTCCTTTTCTCTAACCTCACTCTCTCATCTGCCCTCCGCTGGAGGAGTTTTAATGACCCGTGCCACTTCTGAGCACAAGTAGCCTTGTGTGTCGGTCTGGAGATCAAAAGGCCAGAGGGTTTACCTGCTTCTCCTTGACATCCTTTGTTGTGAGATGAAAATTTCAACAGGTATCACAGGCAGATCAAAGCGGCGCTGTCTGCTCATTTGCTGCCAGTCGTGTGCTCAGCGTGAATGGGATGTTCGGGGAGGCACAACATAAGAATTACAGGCGACACTCAAGGGCAAACACTTGGAAACACAGACCTCATAGGACACTCCATATTGTCCTTTCTGACTCAGTGTATATATATATATATATATATCTTTTTTTTTTTCAGACAGTTTTAAAGCGATACCTTCAGTACCTTCAGAGTACACAGGATAATGCTAACAGAAGAACTGTGGATAAATCAACTAACTAAAATAGAAGCAAAGTGGAGCTCTGGGGCTTCACTGTAACAAGAATCCACAATGTATGCACAAACGAGAATGAAAGACTACAATAACTGAGGAATTGAAGCATTACATTTATATATAAATATGTATGACTTATACACTCACTGACTGCATATGATATATATGATATACATCATATATTAAGTCAATAAGATTATATATTTCTTTTTCAGTCTGTATTCAGACAGATGTCATTCAACACATTTTTCTGGTCATTTTCGATACTATGGTGTTGATTTAGATCTTCCATTCATAGATAAAATGATTTAAAATGTAGTTCTTAAAGTGGCCTTAAATTATTCAGTGTGAAATCATCCAGGTCTTTCTTTGGTGATGCAGAGAACAGGCCTGAGAGAAGAGAGGCATTCACAATTTGCAAAATTCAAAAGCTGGAAACAGAGAGGGCAGAATGTCGAGACAGCATGTGGCTTAAGGTGCAGCAGTATTTGTCCAAGAGCCGTGCCATCATAGCTGTAAATTCAGACATAAGTGTTGTTTATCTGAGTTGATATAGATTTTTTACGACTGGATGGGACTGATGTTTTGTCCGATGTTTTCACTTCTGTGATGGAAAAAGATGCAAATTCATTACACTCATGGCTGATAGGAACTCTAGAGGTAACACTGGTGCATTGTGGGATTTATTAGCCTATCTAGGTTGGCAAAAGGAGCAGAAATGTTGTTAACCCTTAGAATGCGGGTCCGTGCCAGCAGCGCAAAAAAATTGTCGTCAAACAGCAAAACAGCTGCATTATATGAAAGTTCCTCCAGTTTGTGTTGATGCTCGAGGTGTCAAATGTCATGCTGAGCTTTATTTGGTGTTCCAATGTCACACTGAACCAAGGTTACTGTAATTTAAATTTAAAAAACATGTAATAATAAAAACCGCTACTGGGGTTTGAAAAACGGGATCACACACAAATGCACATAAAGAACAAAAATGAACACATTTCTTTTTTTTTTTAGATCTTCGAAACAAATAGAAAAAACACAAGATCTTTGATCCCGAGAGAACTTGTAGGATAGTCTCCACCCACAAGTGGGCGGGGAAAACCCACAGAGGGAGGCGGTCCGGAGAGCGGCCGAATGGCGGCGCGCCGAGAGAAAGTGCAGCAAACGGTGAACAAACACCAGTTTTAGACTGATTTTATTTATTGAAATTGATTTTACTGATCTGCTCTGAGTTCTGTGGGTTGATGTTCTTATTACTGATATTAGAGGATCAACTAGCCTTGTTTAACCATGTCTTTGATTATGGAAGCCATGTCTTTGTAGAAAGGCCTGGCATCAATGGAGAAGAACTTCAGACTGATTAGGATATTTTCAAAGTATTGGTCCTTCTGTTAAGGTACCTCGTTTTGACAGTTTCGGATCTAGTTTGGTTGATTTAAACAATGAATCCATCTAAAGAACACAGAAATGACCAGACAGAGCTAAATCCTTAACATTCACAGTGGGATCACTGAGATCTTCACTGATAACCAGATCCACTGTAGGACCTCAGATGTGAGTTGGGCCAGTTGTACACCATTTTGGATCAAACGTATCAAAGCAATAAGTTCTTTAACTCTTTTATTATACCTGGTCATTTTAATACTTACATCAGGAACACTAATGATAACATTTTTAAAGTCTTTAGAAATTACTGTATTTTGAGGGGGGGGGTTCGGTAGATGACAGCTAGTAATATTCATGGAGAGCTTTTCATTGCAGTACTGATATATTCAAATAAAGCAACCCCAAGTCAAGTATTATTTAAATAGTTACTTAGATAATAAAACTGACTCATAAAATAGGTAATAGATAATAAAAAGGGTTTTGGAAGGGCTGATTCAAAAGGAACTTTTGCACTGCTGATGTACTCCAACAATGTTTTAGCTATAAATGTCTCATTGGTTTGTGTTCAGACCTGGAGAGCAGGAGAAGAGATATTATATCTCTGGACCAGAAGCGGTCCACTAATCAAAGCTGGGATCAGTATTTTTCTGACAGTAAGTCAATTCTTGAAATTTGGTCGGTTCATCATGCATGAAGAAAAGAAGGAGTTGAACAAAGGACAGTCAATCATGTAGTCTTGTGGTCTGATGTAATTTAACAGAATTTCTTATCGTAGACTTTTCGCCAAACTGGCCGTTGATGGCGTTGCCCACAATCATCATGCTGGCCACCATCATTGGGTTCTGTTGTTCTGTGGGCCTTCTGTTCGTTTGGCCCGAGTTAGACCGAACAGCAGGCTTTGTTAGCAGAGTTAGCAACCCAAGGTAGTGAGCTTGTTATCACAATTCAGTTGCACGGTTCCATTTGGGTTTAGCCCCAAAGCTTATTCCACCAATTTTAGCCCCAGACTCACCAGCAAAAACTGCTTCACTGAACTCCACAGAAAATCCTTCCTTCCCATCAGACTCTACAACTCCTGCCCCGTCACAAACCCACCAACCAGACTTCATAACACCTCCCACTGTCACAACCACACACTAATAATTTCATTTACATTATTTTATCCAAAGCGACTTCCATTCCCTGACTACAGGGGACAGTATCCCTGGAGCAACTTGGGGTTAAGGGTCTTGCTCAGGAACTCAGTGGTGGTGCTGAAGGTAGGATTCAAACCCACGACCTCTTGGTCCAGAGGCAAGTATCCTACCACTAGGCCACCACCACTAGGCCATATCACTACTTATATCACTAACCATACAGAAACAAGCCTTGGGGCAGCTGGGTGGCCTAGAGGTTAAGGAGTTGCCCAAGAAGGTTATGGGTTTAAATCCCAGAACAAGTTACTGTCTCCATATACTGCTCCCTGGGTGCCCCTCATTGGCGGCAGGCCACTGGTTCATTTGAATTTCACATTGTTCACTGCTGTTATCAAACGCCTTCTGAAAAAGAGAGACCTCGGTGTTTTCACACTGAATAATTTTAGGCCACTTTTAGACCATAGATAAAATTATTCAATAAGTAGTTCTCAATAAGTAATTACGATTCAGTTATTAGCTGAATTTAAATAGCTCCCTCTGCCATTTTCCACCAGTCCTGAAACAGATTTGATAAATGTGGTAGTCTCATTTGAGTCAAACAAAAGTCTACTAAGCCCTACAGTATCCTTAGGTAATACTGAATGTGCTGGTATGGCTGATATTGGTTTCTGGTCCATCCTTTCTGTCTGTGTGCAGTGGAGGCATCACCAGTATTCTGTTCTCTGAAAACGTGATCATTTTGAAGCCTGTAGCAGTTCAAGCAACAGGAGTTATTCTGCTCAGAGGTCTGAGGACGTCTTGCCCCTCAGATGGTCAGATGATCAGTGTCTCAACGCTTGTGGAAAAAAAGTGCTGACCAGGAGTGAGGCTGTGAAGCCTTTTGACAGATTGGATGAATCAGCATCTTGAACTGATCCTTTACTCCTTGGTTGCAAACTCTTGTTGGGTGAAATCTTTGAAATACAGACATAACAAGACCAAACTTGGAGTAGTTTTGGGGAACTTTACCATCCAGTCTTGTCTTCGGTAGTGGAAGTCCTGTTTGGAGAGCTTCAGCCAGACGAAAAGATTTACCTTTTTGGCTCTGAAAAGGTCCACAGTTGTTTTCGCAGTATGTTTAATAACACTGCAAAGTGAAGAGCCATCCATTGATTACTGAGACATTTGGTTGGACACTTGCTTCGCTGCTTCCGTCTGCAGCCACATCATCAATAAAGAGACCTCTGCCGTGTGTGCCATGATTCTTTTATTTCTTTCTCTCCCACTGATACAGGTTCATCTTCATCGTATATGTACTTTAAACAGACTTTTCAATGGTTGTTTCATCAAAGTGTAACTTGCCTTTATGTTCCTGATTCTTACCAGCGGTTTGCATCATGTTCTAAACCCTCTGAGGTTCTTCTGGTGAATTCTTCTCTCTTTATGGTTTTCTTTTACAAACCTCTACAAAATTGACAGTATTCAATCACGATAGGAAACAGATCATGAACATACTCTTTATATGAAGCTGTTTTTTTTTGCTGTAGCTAAGCTCACCAGCAGGATGATAATAGGATGATAATAATAACCCTATAAGAAAGTAAGACATGAAACGACAAAATGAATTTATATGCAATAGTCTTGCCATGTGAAACGTCACTATTGTCAATATTATTGCTCTGATAGAGATCGGTAGTAGATCAGTAACAGACTCCTACCACTATTTGTGTTACTAGTAATTCACTTAACTGTTATTAAAAGTTATTTATCTATTAATATCCAGTATTGTGTAGAGTTTTAGTTGAATTTTTCAGACTTCATATTTTATATTGTACTTGTCTCTGTGTCCATGCAGTCCAAACATAAGCAATTTCCTTCAGAATCAGTAATGTTTTCTGATTCACATTTGTTATTTGATATAATGTGCTAGAACATGAATGGGATGTTTGAAGCTTCTAGAATGTGGTTGACTGAGCTGTGTTTGACCGCAATCAAAGTCAGTCAGATTGTGCATTAAGAGGCAGTTTGTTTTGAATGGCGTGTTCAATGAGGTACACAGCTGAAGTCCACCTCACCAGGACTGGAGTCTGAGATGAGTCCCCTTTGCTTGATATGCTCACATATGATCACACACGTATTATGACTATGAAAACTGTTTTTTTTTTGACTGGAAATCATAACCTATTATTGGGCCTGGTGTGGGAAACACTGAGATACAGGAATCCAATGCACAGATAAATAAGGTTTGGTTATATAAACAGAATAAACAAACTAATCCGAAAACAGAACTGAAGACACAGGGCATACACACTCTCTCAGACTCAAAAACAGCCTCACTATAAGACAAATGATATTACAGTAACTTGGGGAAACCGTAAAGCTCTCACGGCAAAGCAAAGTACAAACACGATCAGTCCTTCACGAAGGAAATCGCCAAAACAGAGCGGGAGACAGACTATAGTCACGAAGCTGAGACGGAACTCTCAGAGGCAGATCTAGAAGCTTTTTGGAAAGGAAACGTAACGCAAGTCTGGCTTGGTTGTGAAGCCGAATCACCATGGGCTCTGTGAAAACAAACACAGGAATCGATTAACAGACATAATGTTCGAGCCAAAATGTCCTATTGTACAAACATAGATAAACAAACTAATCCAATGAGAAGACTACAAAATACAACTAGGAAAACACAACAAGACCCATGTACCTCTAGCACAGGTTAGCTGCTACTCAAACAGGTTAAAAGCTGTGGTTTTCATTCACTGTTTAAACTAATAAAGCTTTAACGCCACCCAGGGCGCAAACGGGATTAATACCTTCCAAAGGAAATCCCCAATCCAGAGTTAGAGAGAGATCATCAAGAGCAGGAGCAGGATCCTATAAGGTTGATCTGGACATTTCTGGAGAAGAATGGAAAGCGAGTCTGGCTTGGTTGTAGGGGTGAGTCAGCATGGACGCTGCAAACACAAACAGGTTACAAAGACAGTGACTGGACCACGACTTCCAGAGCAGGCTGGCTTATAAATAGGAATGATAAAGATAAGCAACGTTTAAGGGGTGTAACTTATTATGTCAAGGAAAACAAGAAAAAATGAAACAAACTAACCCCCATGTAAGGGGAACAACACACAAGGGGATCTGAAGAAGATCTGCCCCTGAAATCGGAAGTTTGAATCCCAGGACTGCCAGTGGCACCACTGTGGTACCCTTGAGCAAGGAAAGTACTATTAATACATATAGAGACTTACACACACACACACATATATATTTACGGATATGCTTGTCTCCTGACGCACATTAGAATTGCCGAGCTTTTCCTAAGCTATGACCACCCTGTTAGTGTGACTTGTTATGTAAACCCGATCTCAGATGAAAGTAAAGATGAAAAGGTTTTCATGACAACGGAGCAATGCATGCTACATAGCCAAAGTATTTCTGTTTGACCGCTATTCATCCGGCTTGTTCTCCCCCATAACAACCACCACCCAAACCGCCCCCCCAAAAGTGGCCATGCAGCTCATTAGTTCAAAGCTTGTTATAATTGAGACGTTTACTCGGGGAAGGCTGGAGTGGTCCACAGCCCCAGAGGGGGCACCTCTATTTGCTTTCTGTCAAACTCTTTCGCTCAGTGTTTCTTTACCTCCTGCTTTCAGTTTCAGAAAGAAAAAAAAAAAACAAAGACATTATTCGCAGACTCTTGGCACTTTTATACACGGCTCACATCATAGCTGTCTTTGTGCATTCGAGTGTAACTGAGTACAGAGCAGCAAAGTTGTATCAACACCACTATAACTGTACACACACACACACACACACACACACACACACACACACACACACACCATTGAAAATGAATCACTGTGTGGACTAAAGAGACTGCACCACTTAGAATGCCAGTTTAGGGCCGGTTTAAAGGGCTTTTACCATGATTTTTTGAAGTCAAAGTTTTTGATTTTGGATGTTAATACTGACAAAGTTCCAAAATGTAAAGTTCACTCCAAAACAAATATATGGAAATCAGGGTGCAAAACCAGCCCATTTTTTAGTCATTTGGGTTTAAAATGGGATGGAGCTGGAGGTAGTAGTCACCTGAATTGGACTTTGTCTGCTTCTATGGCAATAAAAATCAATGGATGATGCAAACACACGCCCTTTGATCTAGGAGCAAAGATGTTGGCATGGTGGGCTGTGCAGCAGGGCTGTATAAAATATATCACCTTTTTGGTGCAAAATAGCTTTGTTTATGCTGGTCACATTGTCTTATCTTTGGCATATTGACTAGATGCAATGAAAAAAATTTGAACAAATGTTGTAGTGAGACAGGACGCAAAGTGTCTAAAGATACAAGGAGCCTAGATAAAGGAGTTCCAACCACTCAGCATTCAGCACCACCAGTATACTGATCACCGCCTGATCATCTGGAATCATCTGCCTGGAGAACTGTCCCTCAAGACCACATTAAAAATACAAGAAAATCTGGATGTTTGTAAGCAAAATGTGAAGAAATTGGCACAGTACTCTATGTTCCAAGCAAGTTTGTCACAACATGGAACAATAAATTGAATCTGAAATGTTGAAAATTGTGTGTTTTTGATTAAAAGTGTGTCATTAATGATACTTTGTAAATAATTTTGAAAGGATCAGAATTCTGTGTTGTGTGATACTTTATTGGGCATTACAGATGCAGCAGATAAAGAAAAGATAGAAAAAAGCCTGAGAGTCACAATAGAAGAACCTCAACATGAACGTAAACAAACCTGCTATGCGGCTTCAAAAAAGATCAAACAACACGACATTATAACTCACCTTTACGCCGCTGTGTTTGATGTTTTCAGCAGCCTGGTGTGAATGAGACACGATTCTTATGCAGTCTGATTACAGGCAAAACGCAAAACAAAATTTGTGCCAGTTTTCCCAACTGTGCATGTCAATTTCTGTTTTTCCATCTGTAGTTTTCGCCTCTTTTCTTTAGAGAGCAGGTAGGACAGGCAAAGATGTCTCTTCCATTTCTTCCACTCTTTATTTGTCCAGAAAACTCCATTCTCTGAATACCCAGAATTATCCAAAGTCCTTGTTGGGTGTACAGAATGTTACAAGGTCTCAAGCATATAGATATACAGGGGCTATATCTAATGATTTTTGAATTCGTTCATTTATTTAATTGTTTTCTGAAATACTGTTAACCTTGTAATTTTACATTTTGTACCATTCCGGACTCATGAGAAAAGCTTCTCAAAGAACTATGTCACAGACATCAGGCGGCACAACCATCACCATTTCGTTGAATAACTTTCTACGAGGGAGCTTTTAGAAGAATCCACTTTGACCCGTTCTGACTCGACCCGCTCTAAATGACTGCCACTGCTGAAAACACTTACCAAGTCAAAGCTAGAGAATTGCTGCGTTTCTGCTTGTGTAGTGAAGTACATGCAAGAGATGTTCAAGAATGGTATATCATGGAAGGAAAAGAAATGGCTGGAGGACAGTTTGTCAAAAACGTTGTTGGAAAATGTCGCTCAGGTTAGTGCCGGAGCTCCACGGTTATGAATAAATCACACAAAGCGCTGTTGGAGTCAGGTTAGGATTCTGACTGGAGAATGAATTAAAAGTGACCCTCTGTCACAACCAGCATATTCACTGTAACTGTAAGGAGATTCTTTAAGTGGTGAGTGTCTGACTGACCTTATGAAGGTAATCTGTCCATGAGCCTGAATGAATTCACCCTAGAAGGAGTGGGTCTGTGTTAGATATGTTAAATGGATCAGCATGTGGAATTGGAGATTTCTCCGTAAAAAAGAAGCTCCATGCTACCTTTACTCTTGGATGTGCCGCAGTAATTTCTGAGCAGGCATTTATAACGTATTTCATGTTGCCTTGTCATTGATTACTATGTTCTTTTTTTTCGTAAAGTAAAATACTTTTAGGCGAAGTATTGCCTACATTGACGTGCTGGCCTGTTTAAAATTGGAATTCGAGTCATATAGCAAATGATATACTTGACTTTGATGAGTCGTAGCATTTGAAAAATGACAGTATGAAAGGAAAAGAGATTAAAATAAACCAGAATGCATTTCTGCAAGAATATGTGGGGTGTGATTGTTTCTGTGCCCCAGAAATAAGCTTCTGGGAGAGCTGGTGCACAAACAGCTCAGAGAATCAGAAAGAAATTGCTGGCTGCCTTAACCTCTCACACTACCACACTTTACAGTCCTTCAGACTGGATATGAACACATTATTTTCTCAAATTGGCTAACGGAGCTGGTTAGCAACCTGCTAGCTAACTAACAGCACTAAAACAAGCATTTACTGACTGATTTTATTTGTTTATTTTTATAAACAAATACAACGAGTGACACACATCTCTCTTTTCATAAATAACTTGAGATTTTGGGCCTGTTTTTTCTGATTTTCTGTTCCATGTTTGTCATTTTGTGGCAGCCATAAGCAAGATGTAACAATGGCAGCTGGTGGCCTGGTGGTTAGTATGTTCGCCTTGTGATCAGAAGGTCATGGGTTCGAATCCAAAGACCACTAAGCACCTCTGAGGTACCCTTGAGCACGGTACCATCCCCACACACTCCTCCCCGGGCGCTGTGTTCCCTCACAGTGTGCTGCTTCACTTGGTGAATGGGTTAAATGGGTTAAAAACAGAGGAAGTATGACAGAATGGTTACTTTACACTTTACTTTACAATGCTCGCGCCGTGGGTCTCGCTCCCATACGATCTGTTAAGGCGACTCACCCCTCTGCTCTCTCTCTCCCCATGTGGCTGCAAAATTCAAATCTTTAATCGATCAATACTCGGCCTCTAATCATCTGATCAATAAGCTGTATGCAAACACAGTAGCGTGGGGTCTAGGGCACATGTCAGAGTTGGAATTTTGCCATTAACAGCCTCAGAGAAGAAGAAAGTCCAAAAAACAGATGGTTTGTTAGAGGATGGTAGTGAGTAATATTTGTTTATTTGAGGCTGTTATTAAATCTTGTTTGCACATCACTTTCCAGATCACACTGCAAGGTTTTCTACTGTGTTTTTTGGACACAATTTGATAGAAAAACCCCCCCTGAAAACCCCATTTTAGGTGATAAGGTCATGTGTTTCTCCTACATTTGACAGCAAATGAAAATTCCAACCGGTTTGTGTCTGGTGGTGTTCCCAGGGCTTCGGTGGGAGATGGTGAAGTCGAATGAACTTCAGTCCTCATTAAATGTCTGCTGCCGGGACTGTCCGACACCTCTGCAGCTGACTGAGGGATGTCAAAACTGCTCTACTGAGAACTAATAAAGGAGAGAATTCCTGCGTCAAACATAAAGACCTACATTTGCTTCTCACTCCCTGCAGATCAAACCATTCGCTTGATGTTGCCTTCAGGAATTTGTGCATAATAAGATATAAGACAAACCTTCATTAGACCCACAAGTGGGAAATTTGCATTGCTATGGCAGAAAGTGGACAGAACAAGGGTAAACAATATACTAAAAGCTATACAATACAACAAGATAAAATAAAAAGTACACTTTACAACTAATACAAAAATATATTTGCATACACATACAAATGTCTATATTTATATGTGTATATAATAGTGGTGAATGAAAGCCTGGGATTAACTGGTGACCAGTATAGGGTGTTTCTCCACTTCTTGCCCATAGACTCCAAGCAGCTCAGAGAATGGATGGTTGGATGGATGGACAATAGTGGATCAAAATGCAGATCAATTTGCATTTTTTTTTTTACCAATTTTCAGATTTGAAAATTGTTTCCTTCAATTTGCTTGAAATTGAAGGAAACACACCACTGTTGGGGCAGAAGAGGAATTAATGTTTCCAAGCTACCCAGTTTTGATTTGGACTGTCCAGTTCAGAAGCAACTCTAAATAAAGATCACCACAATTTCTGATCCAAAAATGGAAATTTTTCCTCTGCAATCAACCAATGAATGATTCATTCATTAATTGACGAATAACTTCATCAATCAACATTTATTTTCTCTTGGAGATACACTGAGGGTGACACTTATTGATAGTGTACTCAGGCATTTACAGCACATAAAGGGCCTAAAAATAATACCATGCAATTTAATCAGCCTAAAACATCTCTGAAAAATAAAACAGCCAAGAAAAAAACAAGTACGGTAAATAAATACATAAATAAAAAATGTATAGTTTTTATTTCTTGATAACATTCTTTATGACATTTTCAATCCCTGCATTTATTAAAAAAATTACAGCTTATATACACACACACACACACACACACATATTGTATGTATATACATACATATATATATATGTTTATTTGTTTTACATGTATGTTATACATAAATACACCAATGTTTTTTTTGCTTGTTTGTTTTTCAGGAACCCTGCAGTTGTTAAAACAGGTGCACTTTTTGAAAAAGTTTGTAGTTTCTAAATTAGGGTGCCAGGTGTTACTGCACACTATTTCATGATCTTCCACCTTGAACAGTTTTGAAAGGTGCAAAAGCAACCAGGACCCAATTTCGATTCCCTCAATATCCTCCATTCGGTGTTTCCTGAGGGCCGCTCCTGTTCGCTTACAGTACGTCTCTGTTACACATGGTGACAAGCCCAGCCGGGCTGAGTCACTGTCAATTTCCCTTATCTCTCCCCTCTCTCCTCTCTCGCCCGCACCGCACTGGCATTTATCATTAATGCACAGCAGGTGGAATATACACTATCTGATAAATCAGTAATTCAAATAAGTCCTGGTGAGCACAACGCACAACCAGACCCTACAGGGAGAGATACAGCGAGAGAGAGACAGAGAGAGAGAGAGAGAGAAAAAAAATATATATATATATTACATACTTTTACTCATTTTTACTTTAGTTTATTTTAAATCACTTTATTATGTGAAAACTCATTCCACTGTTAAACCAGATTGGTTGCTTTTTTTAACATATTGATAGTTTAAAACTTATTTTTAACAGTTTTTAGAACTTTTAGGCAAGCATAGCAAGGTGAGTGTATATTTGTGTAGCGTTTTTCATATTGAAGACAAAAGGAAGTACTTTACATTGAAAAAGAAAATGCACTGATCAACAAGGATCACTGAGAAAAATAGTTACAATAAAAAAACTCTAAAAATAAAGACAAAGCTCTTAAAAATAAAAGTTGAATATAGTTGTTCTTGGTTCAGTATATTCTTTTCCGACCAACTGCATGTTTTAGTTTATTTTTAGTTGAAATTGCTTTAAACAGGAAAGAATTTCTGTAATAAAGGGTCGAACAGTCTTTGTACTGAGAAATAACCTGATAATATTCATTATAATATTTGGTATCATTCCTGTATACAATACTGTCCAAAAGTCTTGTTCCACCCCTCATTTATTTATAGTTTGCTTTGAATCACCTTTTTGCAATAATATTATTTTCTGTCAGACTCTCTTATCTTTGTCACACTGAGGAGATTAAATAAAAGAAATGTGAACAAATGTTTTACTGACAGGCTGTAAAGTGCCTAAAGATACAAGGAGCCTAGATAAAGGAGTTCCAACCACTCAGCATTCAGCACCACCAGTATACTGATC
>JBBJLS010003550.1:0-16480 GCA_037577275.1 Bryconaethiops microstoma
CAGCAGCTGCAAGGAGACTCAGAGAGAATAAATGTCAGGTGACCTCCTCTCCGCCTCTATTTCCCCACTGTTTGGTACCAAGAGAAAACATTCCCATGTTTATAGCAACTGTCATCACAAATAGTGCCTGACCCGTTACTATCCAAACACACTGCCCGGTGCTCGGGGTAATCCTTCATCTAAAGCGCAACGACTTTCCAACTATTGCAGCAATGCGCTTGTCAGCTTGCGGAGATAAAAGGGCCGGGTTTTACGACCCCTAACAGGCATAAAATGTGTCTGCCAGTCTTGTAAAACATGCACTTTGTAATAAAACTAATGGGTTACTTTCTAAATAACCCCCAAACTGCTGTTTGAGCGGCACAAACCTGCCTCTGAGACACTGAGATTGTGTTTGTGTGTGTGCGTGTGTATGTATGTATGTATGCAGTGGCGTAACTGATTGTGCTAAATTAAAAAAAAAAAAAAAAAGTGAGCATTTAAAATTTATGAGACATTCAACTAATATTTTTCACCTCTTATTCTGTAGTTTTACAGTAAATCATACACCAGGTCTTTTAATTTGCAGCCTGTAATATTAACGGAGGAGCCTCTTAGCCAATTATTTTGCTGATCAGCCCAGTTTTAGTTAATAAAAGAAGTGTAAACCCCTCAGTTCACTCAGTGGTCCCGGTGAGGGGCATAAAAATCATCATTCCACTCCCAGGACAAAAGTTTTTAATGACTTGGTGCAGAATTCAGTTGTTGCGAGCTTCTGTCTTTCTTTACTGGACCTCTTATATCATGTCTCATTCTATTTTACTCCAGGGGCAGCTACAGTAACTTAATCATTGATCTGCACTGAGCACCAGCTTGACAAACCGGTTGAGAATCAGTGACTAACCATAACTATTAGAGCAAGGCTTTTTGTTTAGGCTATACATGTCAAAACTCAGCCACCTCTGCCTCTCAGACAATGCCTGATTCTGCTAACATCTCCGCAGGATTCTAGTTGTTAAGGGACGATTCATGCCGTTCTAGATTAAACATGTATATCTGAAACTTGTTAAACACATTTGCAGTTTCATTTGAAGCTTGTAACAGACATTAACACATATTTGAGTTGGTGTGTTGCAGTTTGTTAGTGACTCTATCAGTAATGAGTTCTTAGAGCTGCCGCCGCCGCTTCCCATTCCCAACAACTGATTGAAACCAACAACTGATTTCCCAACATCCGATTTCCTCAATAATTTTGGCCCACCCACGGTAAATCGAAGCGTGCTTTGTTTCTCTTGTCATTTTTTGGTAATATAGGGAGATATGCTGCATTCACATCCTCATTGGATACCAGTACATACCAGATGACTAGTAAGGATGATTTGTTCAAAGATACACAAAAAAGGAAAGCTTAACCAAAGGGAGAGTTCAGTTGTTTGTTTTTATCCAGATACCACTGGAACAAAATGTGTTTTCCTTTTTAAGAATTCTTTAATTCCAACGTAAACTCATTAATGAAATTCAATTATTACTACAACACCTTACTACAATAATACAATCATTTTAAACAAATATTATAACTGTATTATATGAAAAGGAATGACTGTATTTTTTATTTGACATAGTTGGTCTTCTTTGAAAGCTTAGAAGACACTGAGACACACTCTCAGCCACACCAGTAGCAATCACACAAAGAAAGTGCAGTACTTGAGAAGAGTGTCCACATACTTTTGGCCACATAGTATACATGTATATATGCTTTTCTGAGTGCACAGTAAAAGCAAACTCAGACATGTACATGCAAGTTCCTCGGTTTACTTTCCTGAGGCCCTGGAGTTCCGTGACAGGCATGCGGTGCTGCTGCGCTTGCCTGAGGGCCACACTTGTCATTCTCTTTGAAATCAGGTAATCTTTTGGCTTCCTCCTACTGGGAATACTGTGATGTACAAAATAAAGCAAGAAGTCACGAGAGGCCATGCATTCCAATGATTTTAAGGGGTGTAACGTGTGACAGGTGTCATCTTGTTTCCCATTGCTTTCATCAATAGACGGACAGTATAAAATAATATAAGAATACTGAATCTTTCAATAACTAATTGGACGTATAATTAATAATAATCTTGAAAAACAATTTCTCCATGAAATGTCGTTTGGTCAGTTCCTTTTTCTTTCTAAGTAGTTCTTGCTTACCAATTTACCACTAAAATGAAAGACTAATTTTCTTATTAGTGCCTCAATGCAATTTCCAGTCTCCAAGCTAATGGCTTTGTATATTCCTTTTCCCATGCAGGAGCTCCCAACTCCCTACAAGGTGCACTAAATATTGTTGTTTTATACTGTTGGGCTTGAGAGACACCATCGACCGGAATCAAACCGCCTGTATGTCACATACTTGGCCAATAAACATGATTCTGATTCTGATTCTAATATAAACGGAGGAGCCTGTTGGCCTGTTAGCTTGCTGATCTGCCAAGTTCCAGTTAAGTTGTAAAGAAGTTGTAAATCCCTCAGTCTGAATATTATTCCACTCCATACACAGTAGATTTTACTGACTTTAGCCATTTTCATGTTCATCTGGGGTGGCATGGTGACGTACAGCAAGAAGGTCTTGGGTATCTCTGGTTTCTTCAAACAGTCCCTATACATTACTGAGCAAAAAAACTCCTGTAAAAACCATTTTAAAACATTTATCTGAGCCACGAGGGACTTTCAGCCACCAAATATGCAGGTTAACATTAAAGTAAATGCAAACCAACAAGAAATAACGAAATGATATCAAGATTTGTTTAAAAAATAGTTATTGAAGTTTTCACTTCCAGCCTTTTTATGGATTAATGAAACTCCATCAGCAGCTCCTGATTTAATCTAATGGAGTACTGATTAGGCTGAATCAGGTATTTGAAGTATTTGAAGAGAACTACAGTGTAATACTGGACTTTTATGAGGACTTCTGGGAATAATTAAACAAACACATTGATGTAGTTAAAATAGCTATTTACTGCATTAATATTAGTAGTGTATTTTCGAACACTAGCGTGTAAAAGCATATACTGCTCTGCTGAACATGTTTTAAATATAAAGTTCTCTGGTGTCTAAGACTTTCAGGGTACTGTACATGTACGTCAGGTGGATTTGAGATGCCGCTAGGTGTCTGTGTGTCTGCCCAGTGATGGATTGGTGCCATTTCTTGGGGGTTTCTCTGCCTTTCATCCTGTGAGTGCTGGGATATGGATAAGCAGCTCAGATGATGAATGGTTGGAAGAATCAACGAAACCTCAAAAGCACCATTAAGTAACTAATATAAGTGCGAGCATGAATATGTATTTCTACACAGGAGGCCCATTAAAGACACTGAGTTGGCCTCTAGTTAACTCTTTATCAGAGGTCCCCAACCACCGGGCCGGGTATCAGTCCGTGAGTCATTTGGTACCGGGCCACACAGAAAGACAGAATAAAAATATTTTATTGATTATCTGAAAAGATCTTTTATTTTGAAAAAAACCCCACTCATCTTGGTCACATGATCCGGTACATCAAAAATGTAGCCCTCAAGCTAGCAAACATGAATAAAAAACAAATGCTCTTTGTTTTCAGTTGTATCTGTACCAGTCCGTGAAAATATTGTTTTACATGAAACTGGTCCATGGTGCAAAAAATTTTGGGGGGCGCTGCTCTAATCTAATCTGTAATCTTTCACTAAATGCATATTTGTGTGTGTTCATACATGGGCCTCCTGCTCGACCTCCAAGCCCACATTCTCCGCAGCTTGACCGAGACCTGAGCACATCCTGGCTCCTGATTGGCTGAGCTCTGAGTCCAGAGATAAACTTTAACTCTGTTGTGTTTAGGTTGCCGTGTACGTGTTCTTGTTGCTATGGCAAGCTCCGATAGTCTCACGGTGGAATGCACTGTTGCAACAGTTATGAGGTCTGGTTATACAATGAGGGACTTGCTGATTGACACTCGTTATGCAACAATGATCACTTCTGACTTTCTCACAGGCCTGGAGGGATATATTAAACTAAAAATTTTTATTAAACTATTGTCAACTGAACAGTTAGGAAAAATGGGTAACCTTTCAAATATATATATATATTTTTGCACACCACAAGTTTTTATAAGATCAAGGAATCTGTGACAGTGCAGGTCTGACTGTCCTTTAACTTTAAATGCTCTCGTTACTGTTTCAGCACTTAATAGCTCCTTAAATATCTAACACTCGTTTAGTGATCCACATTGTAATTATGATTATATTAGATGGCTTTTTGTAGGTCAGTAGTGTTGAATAAAAAATACATTTTCAGGCTAATAAAGGTACTGAAATTGTGAAGATACTGTAAATGTACCCGAAGCCTCTCCCGGGGTCTACAGGCACGAGGCAGGGACAGCAGGGCACGTACACACACCATTCACTCACACACATATACACACACACACACACACACACACACACCTAATGCCCTGTTACTTACTGTTTATTTGCTTAACACATTGGGGAGGGGGGTGAAAAAAGCAGTCTATGCAAACGTTATGGCACATATTATATTTTATGTTTTATTTATCTATTCCTGCAACGTTGCCAGTTGGCGGCCGCTAGAGGCCGCTATTGTTTAAGTTTGCTATATGGGACTTTTAAGTTGGCATGTGTACTCCGGCCAGGCAAGTGGACACAGCTGGCCGGGGCAAGTGGACACAGCTGGCCATCTTTTTGTGCAGTTTCAGTTGGGGATCTTTTTTCTGTATGTAGGCCCTCGTGCCTTTTTGTTTTTGTTTAGTAAATAAAGTATGGAAACCTGCAAATGCAACTCATTCCTGTGGGCCCCCCGACATGACAATTCCAATATATTAAACTCAGCAAATACATATCATTTAAATGCTAAAATGCAAAAGGAAGTGCTTATTTTTACTTATAAAATCAACAAAACTCATCATTAGGCCAAGGCTGCCCAAAGTTTTGCATACGGCTGTACTGAATTAGGAATATAGAATTTATAACAGGTATTATCATCTTTCAAACTGCTCACTGAATAATAACATAATGAATGACCTCATAAATAGTTATGGGCTGTAATGTTGAGGACAAAACCATAAAGCAGTAATAAATATCATTCTGCTGCTTTAAAAGAGATAATACAAGCCCTGACAGTGCTGGGTTTGGTCTAGAAAAGGTCTGGGTCTCAGAGGTCACAGTAATCTCTCATGTCCAGCATCATGTTGTCAATAAGACACGCAGGTCAGAACAGGGGTCAAATTTACACACAGTCGCTAAAGACAGTTGAGCTGTGTTTGAAGAGGATGAAGTTAGAGCTGTGTGCTCTTTAGAGGGATCCTGTAAAAGCAGTGTTTAGCACCCAGAGAGGAGGTTTGGCATTAAGTCCCAGCTGTGCCAGAGGCCATCTGTGGCCAGAGGTCCCAGAAAACACAACTGACCGCAGTGTTATTACAAAAGAAAGATGTTGGGAGCATTGGCCGCCTTTAAAAATAAGTAAATTTGCAGAAACTGTGATATTTAACCACCTTCTCAAGGAAAGTACAGCCAGATACCTGCCAACTGAAAAAAGACACATCATGTAGACCATCATGCTGGTCTGCATGTGCATGTGCATGTATGTATTTTGGTACCCATAACCCATGTATTTTGCTTTTTAAAAAATTACCAATTGCCCAGTTTTTCTATGCTCGGTTTTCATGTGTGATCTGATAGGGCCCTAGCACTTAGTCTTCCAACAGCTCTTAATTTTAAGTCTAGGTTTACTAGTGTGAGGGTTATGTTTACTTGTGAATGTTCTGGATAAGAGCATCTGCCAAATGCTGTAAATGTAAGTGTATATGTTTATGTTATAAATGTCCTTGAAGGCCTTGAGGTTGAAGCACAGATGTGTTTGTTGACTGAAGCAGGCTGAAAATCAGCTTCTAATTCAGGGTGTTTAGGGTGTAATTCAGCGGGACAAAGCATGATTGTGCCCTCTCCCCATTGATTTGATGCTAACATCATCAAACAGTCCCTGTTTTATCTGGTAAGCTGCCAGATTTTGCCTCCTGTACCCTCAGATACTCTGCAGTGTTTCCAGCTTCTCACCACATCGTTTAGTGGCTCTTTGGTCTACGAGTGTGAAGATAGTTGCCAATTTGACCAAAAATCTTGTGTGTTATGTCTAGTTTGTATTGTTTTCTGTTATCTGCAGCTCTGTAGACCAGAGCTGACTCCATGTATGTTAATGGGACAGTCGTATTTAAGCTCCATTTGCGCCTAGTATGATTCAGTACACATAAGTAGATCCTTATGGCACTTTTCCACATGTATACAGGAGCTGTGCTGTACCTAAAACGTACTGCGACAGTACAGAAGTTGTAGGACACCTTGATTTTCCAGTGTGTTCCAGCTCGTATATGGAGTTTCTGACTCAATTCTCTCCGCAGTTTATGTCCAGTCGCCCCAAAACCGCGTCCATGGAGTCAAACCAGCGGAAAGTTTTTCTGTCAGAGAACCTTTGTTATTGTGGTCTTTCCTCTACATTTTTTTTACCAGTGTGATAAAAACCTAACCCAGATAACTTTGTTAGTGATGTCCTGGATCACCTTTGCATTTCTCACAGCGTTAAAAACTCCCACTGAAATGTATCTTCTGTCCAAATATACAGTACTGCTGGTACTTCGTTGACTTTTCAGTTATTAGTTTGTATCTCTGTTGTTGTTGTTGCTGTCCTTTTATTTTTTGTGGAGACGGTTAAAAACAACAATGGCATCTTTCCAAGTCTATCTGTTGTCATGACAACATTTCAACCAACCAGAAAGCAATGATGCAGTCTGCTGGGCTGCGGCCGAAGCCGCTCAGGTACTGGTCAAATTATTTATAATGGAAAACCTTTGTTCGCAGTATGGTGTAGTTCTTTGTCATCGAAAAAG
Source organism: Bryconaethiops microstoma (assembly GCA_037577275.1). Classification (NCBI taxonomy): domain Eukaryota; kingdom Metazoa; phylum Chordata; class Actinopteri; order Characiformes; family Alestidae; genus Bryconaethiops; species Bryconaethiops microstoma. Next base: position 6,883 of record JBBJLS010003550.1, read on the forward strand.
TGCATTAGTCTAAAAACAAATTATGTCTAAAACACATTTGCAATATTGGATAAAAGTACTTGACTACAGACGAGAAGAAGAACCTCTGAGAGGAACCAAGAATCAGAGGAAACTCTTTAAGAGCATGAAGAAGGACACCTACCCTCTGGGCTGCAGCAGACCGTATTAATAATTTTACCAGTAAGATTAACAGAAACATGGTGGTCTGGTCTGACCTGGTGGTCTACAGATGTACAGGACGTTGGGTATGAAAATGTGGTAGATAAGAAGTTCAGCATGAGCATGAAGCAGGATTGCGGCCTCAAGAAACATGTTAATTCATGCACGGATTGGCTGTCACGGAGCCTCTAGAGAGTTCTAAGAGATCTAGTGAGAAACCTTTTAACTGACTGACATTCCACTAAGGGCACAGCATTACGAAATGAAACAGAACAAACAGACTACATACAGATATTTCCTCAAGCATGTGCTACTGAATAACTACAGCCTCTTAAAACCCAACCCCAGAGATAAGAAAACACATTTTCCCACAATAAAAATGGGTTTAGGAGTTTACTTCAGCTCACATCTACTGACAGAAGGATCAACGGGATACATGTATGTATGACGGGGATCACTAGTTCAAGGGTAAGATGGAAAAATACAGCTAGTGTCACAATGCTGCCTTTGGGGAGGCCCTGACATGTATTTCACCTTACGCAGCTGACAAAAAAGCAGAGGGAATCTGAAGAATGCTCTCGCTTCTGTCCCAGCGTTACACCTGATTCCGCTTCCACACATTAACAATGCTCTTAGTGTGTGGAAGAACATATTTACGATGTTGGATAAAAGTCATAAATGAAGGAGAAACCGACAAGTCTGTCCAGTGCAGTGCTGGAAGTGACTGGTTCTGGTGTTGTTATGGGCCAGTGCTTCTGTTAGATGTGAGTCTCGAGTCTCAAAGGCTTTTGTGAGGAATTTGTCATGTTTGTGAAATTATTGCAGCAGTGTTTTCCACAAAAGTGTTATCAGCCCCTTTTAGAAGAACAATCCTGTTGTTTTCAACAACAGACAAGGTCATTCAGAATGGTTTAACATGAAATGCTTCATTCTAGAGAAGCATACAGTCAGACTTGTTCACAATGGTGGTGAATGGAACTAGATGACCGAAGTGTTGAATGCCTCTAAAAACTCCCTCACAGAACATTATCATGTGAAAAGGTTATTAATAAACTGTATGATATGCCTGAGATGCTTGAGATACTGTTCCATAATGGTTTCTAGAAGTTTTTGGCCTAAAGCGTGTTTTTAAATTCCAAAAATAAAAGAGAGGGACAGTGCCAAGCAAAACCAAATCCAAGACGGTTATTTTTTGTTTTACCACTGCTTCATCATCGTCAAGATTACATATTAAAGCTCAGAAGACAAATGTAAGTTCACTGGTGGGTTTGGATAGTAAAGAAATCTGAGCTTGTAAGGTTCTCTACAATGAACCATTTCAAACCAAACCCACTCCGAATGACTATATTCTCATCTCAACCACTGAATTAATTTACCTTTAAATCCTGTTTGAACTGGATTAGCTTTTTAACGAAGATGCCATAACTGAAGCTGAAACACTGAAGAGGCCTGGGAATTTAATTCAGTATGAATCTGTAGGTCCAGCTTTAGTCGTTTTAGGCTCTGAACTCCAACGGGCCCCTGAAGACTGTCTGTTCATGGAACATGGGTAGCTTTATTCTAAGGTATTGCTCCAAAGAACATTTTTTAAGGTAACAAATTGTTCTCCATAGTTTGTTCTACACTCTTAAAAAAAACCCCACTAAAATAAACTTTCAGTTCATTTTTGGAAATGAGATTTGAGTGTTGATGAGACTACTGAATGAGAAGGACCTTTTAAAAGGTGTAAAGAACCTACACATAATGTTCTTTACCAAGTGAAAGGTTCTTCAAAAATCCTGTGGGGTTCCAAGAACCTTCTTTAAAAACCTTGGGTTTATTTAAAATTTTAAACGTTATTCACACTCGCTTTTCATTTACTGAAATGGTTCTTTTAAGAATCATCCAATGAAAGATTCTTTTGGTAACCCAAAATGGTTCTTCTGTGGCCATGAACCCTTCTGCAAGTCCATAGTGTGGCCACTAACAATTCTAGGGTGACTGACTTTTGTGCTTTGGCCAGTCCGGAGCTGAACAGTGTAGGACTGTTAAAAAATATTGTAACAGAAATGTAAAACTAGATGAAATCCGGTGCCGTGTTTTTATTGTCATTAATTGTGACGTCTTTAGTGCAATGCTGATGTGAAAATCCAGGTCGCAAACTGATCCATCTATGGCTATCTGGGTTAATTTAGGGAAATTATAGCTCTGTTCACCAGTTCCTTAACATTAAACAGCCTCTTCTGGAGAAGCTGATCCAGCTTTATTGGTGTTTTAGGCTCTGAACTCCACATCCAATGGGCCCTGAAGTTCACAGAATATGGGACAAATACACAGAATATAAGTTAGTGAACACTAGTGAACTGTGCAGTCCGTTCATTTACCAGACCTGTGGGGCTCCTTTCAGAGACCTTCTCATTCCACCATTAGATCATGTCTGTCTGGGTGCAGGTGTCCCACTATATCTGCATCAAGATGGACTGAAGACGGGAAGCCTGGAGCTGGCTGGAGGTCCTAATGGTCCGACCATTTCCTGAATTCACATAAACGCTCAGTCTTCCCTCTGGGGCAGAAAAGGAACGGGGCAGTGCTTGTTTTCCCACGACACACACTTCATGGCTTTCTCTCGAAAGGGTGGCTGATCTTTGTATACTCAGTGTATGAAAACATATTTTATATTGGATTTTAATTGGATTTTAAATTGGATGAAAGTATTTTTGAATGCTGTCACATGCAAAACTTTGGGCTCCACCCTGAAGAAGATAACAAGTACACATCCTCTACTGAGAACCGAGAATGTGCTGAAAAAAATATTTTTAAAAAAACAATCGAACAATTTGACATATTAAGAAAAAAGTCATAAAATATGGCCTTTGCAAAACTTCTTCCACATTTTAAGTTTTAGACAGAAACATTGCGCTTAAATTTGCTGAAAATTCAATTTTCATGTGTTTTCCATTTATTTTCACTAAAAAAATTCAACAAAATGTGTGTTGATTAAAATGAGTCTGTAAGTCCGTGACTCTGCGATGTAACCAAGTCTCATGTGGGTCTTTATATCTAAAATAAAGGCTCCTAAATGGTTCTAGGTATGAAAACAAAAATTCTCATAAGCATAGAACCTTAACATAAGGTTCCTTAAAATCTAGAAAACCACTTTACACTCAAATCCCATTTCCAAAAATGAATTGAATCAACTGAAAGGTTCTTTGCGGAACCAAAACTGGTTCTTCTGTAGCAGAGCTTCACCTATTCCTGCTCCTGAGACCTCGTCACCCTGCTCCAGTCTGGATGTAAACACACCTGGTCCACCTGATGAAAGAGGTCTGGAACATGTGAACTTTAGAGGAACGCATGATAAATTTAAGCTTTGAAAAAGATAAAGGAGTAAATCCTTAAAATTGGGTTCTTAAAGGGTTACTCTAGGAACCATTTGAATGTTTAGATGCTTATTTTCTACATTTTTAACAAAAAATGGTCCTGTACAATTTCAGAAATATTCTTTGTAACAATAGCACAACCGATTTTTGGCGCCATGTAGAACTTGTTTTGCTTAGAGTGTAGTATTGGGTAGCTTTATTTTGAGGTATTATTCCAGAGAACCATTTTTTAAGGTTTCAAATGGTTCTCCATAGTTTGCTCTACACTCTTCAAAAAGAACCACTAAAGAAACTTTCAGTTCATTTTTTAATTGTAAAGAGTCTTTCAAGATCTTAAAGAAGTTTATGTTAAGGTTCTACATTGATGAGTTTACTGAATGAAAAGAACCATTTAAAGGTATAAAGAACCTACACATAATGTTCTTTACCAACTGAAAGGTTCTTCCAAGAACCTGGAGTTTACTAGAACTTCTTTAAAAACCTGGGTGTTATTCACACTCACTTTTCGTTTACAGAAATGATTCTTTTAAGAATCATCCAACGAAAGATTCTTTTGGTAACCAAAAATGGTTCTTCTGTGGCTAAGAACCCTTTCTGGCACTTTCATTTGTAAGAGCCTGGTTATTTTTCTGTATGTCCAAGCAGCAGAAAATCTCTAAAACACTAAGTGTCACCTCCGACCCTCGGTCTAGATTCACTGCAGCTCCTGTTCTTCACTCTCAGGTTGGTTTTCAAAATGCCTCCTTCTGAACACGTGTTAAAGTGAGAGAAAAAATAAGAAAGAAGAAAAGGAAATGTGGCAAAACCTGGGGTCTGGTTTGAGTGAACCCTCCTCGGCTGCTCCTATTCGCTATTGGCCAGCTGAGCGACCAATGAGTGGGTGGGGAGGTGGTCTTCCTGTGGGCCTGCTGCATGGGGCTCCTCTGTACCGTCCTCCTGACCTCTCCCATGGTGTTTATTTTATGGGAAAAAAGGGAAAATGGTCCCTGCGGTTGAGGAAAACAGCGAGGCGGCACGTGTAGTATTTGGAAGTGTGCCTGGACGCTGTTTCACCAGGCCGGGATTCTTGGAAGGCTTTTAGACTCCCCGCTCCCCCCCCCGCAACTAACCATATCCCCTCATACTGCTCTCAATATAGCCTGTGTCACAGGATCTGCGCCGGGTTCAGTGAATGTGGACATTTTGTTCTGATACAGAATGATGACAGGCAGCCCTGATCGGAGAAAAGATTCCACTGTTCATGCACAGATGGGTCACATGTCCGAAGTGACAGTGAAACGTCTCCAACACCTGATCTCAGAGATAAGAAACAGCTGGGGGGGGGGGGGGACAACAGACAGTACAGAGAGAGAGAGAGAGAGAGAGAGAGAGATAAAGAGAGAAAGAGAGATCCAGACAAACACAAAGAGTGAGAGATAAAGACAGAGAGAGAGAGAGAGAGAGAGAGGGAGAGAGAGAGAGATACAGACAGACACAGAGAGAGAGAGAGAGAGAGAGAGAGAGAGAGAGAGATACAGACAGACACAGAGAGAGAGAGATACAGAGAGAGAGAGAGAGAGAGAGGGAGAGAGAGAGAGAGAGAGAGAGAGAGAAAGAGAGAGATACAGACAGACACAGAGAGAGAGAGAGATACAGACAGAGAGAGAGAGAGAGAGAGAGAGAGGGAGAGAGAGAGACACAGAGAATCAGAGAGAGATAAAGAGAGAGAGACAGAGAGAAACAGAGAGAGAGAGAAAGAGAGACAGTAAGAGACAAAAATGTGAGGAGAATTAAGGAAAAAGAGACAAAGGAGAAGAGAAGGACAGAAAAAGTGAGAGATGAAAAAGTAACAGAGACAGAAAGAGAAGACCGAGGGAGAAGAAAAAATTAGAAAAGAAAGAGAGAAGTAAAGAAGTAAAAGTGTGGAGAATGAAGGAAAAAGAGGGAGAGAGAGACAGAAGGGAGAAAAAGGCAGAAAGACTGGATAAAAATATTTCAGGAGAAAGAAGGAAAACTAAAGAGAAAGGAGAAGGGGAGAAGAGAGAAAAAGTGAGAAGTGAGGGAGTACTAAAGAGAGATGAGAAAGTGAGGTAAAGGGAGAAAGAAGAGAGAGAGAGAGGGGAAGAGAGAGAGACAGAGAGAGAGAGAGGGAGAGAGACAGAGAGAGAGAGACACACACACACAGAGAGACAGAGAGAGAGACACACAGAGAGAGAGAGAGAGAGAGAGCGAGAGAGGGAGCGAGACAGAGAGAGACACACACACACACACAGAGAGAGGGAGAGAGACAGAGAGAGAGAGAGAGAGAGAGAGAGAGAGAGACTGAGAGAAACACACACAGAGAGAGACAGAGAGCCAGATAGAGAGATAGAGAGAGAGATAGAGAGTGAGAGAGACAGAAAGACAGAGAGAGAGAGAGAGAGATAGAGAAACATGACAAAATGAGTGACCGTAGGAAACACAGTAAAACTTGGATGAATTTCAATTACACTGATAACACAAAGGCAGAGAATAGAATGTGCACGGGAAATATTGTTTGTATTTAGTAATTCAAATCGCTTAAGAGGTCGAGAGAAGTTAAGAAGTGTCACGAGTGAGGGTGAACAGAGACGAACCATGACTGTAGTCTAGCCCGTGTAGCGTGAAGGATAAGCCCAATCGCGGATCGAGGCAAAGAGGCTGGATGTTCATGCACTTAGTTATATGAACGCTCTAATGTGAAGAGTTGAGATTCCCACCGGAATCCGCGCTCAAATACATGCAGTGAGATGAGGTGAGTACTCACGTTTAGGCAATTTGGCATCCACGTCGAGGAGAGAGAGTTGAACTCAATGACCGAGTAAACGGAAGCCTTTTCATCCGGTATTTATACCCCGTGACACGCTCATTTCCAACGTCCCATGCGTGACACGTGACTCATGCATGTGACAGTACTCCCCCCTCCAGGACCATATCCAGACGGACCCGGTAGGGAGGATACCCGAAGATGGTAGTCCCGGATGAGGGAGGGGTCCAGGATGAAATGACCGGGGACCCAAGACCGTTCTTCCGGGCCGTAGCCCTTCCAGTCCACCAAGTACTGGGTGCCACGACCGTGGCGTCACGAGTCAAGGATCCGCCGGATGGTGTAGACAGGACTACTGTCAATGATCCTAGGTGAGGAGGGTCCAGAGGTGTGGGAGCCAGGGGAGACGTGACAAAGGGCTTGAGTTGTGAGCAGTGGAAGACGGGGTAGATGCGGAGGCAGGTGGGCAGCTGGAGCCAGAAGGTGACAGGGTTTATCCTGTGGGTGATGCGGTAGGGGCTGATGAATCTGGGGGACAGCTTTCTGGACTCGGTGCGAAGGGGTAGATGTTGGGTGGACAGCCATACACTGTCACCTACATGGAATAATTGCCCCAGGGGGTGTTGGTTGGACCTGACGATGGATCTTCAGGCTTGGTCCCAGAGCCGCCGACACCGGCGGACCAACTGGTGGGCCACGGGCACGTCAACCTCCGGTTCTTGGTGTTCGAAGATGGGAGGTTGGAAACACTGACATACCTCAAATGGGCTGAGTCCAGTGAGGACGTCAGGAGGTTGTGTGAGAGCTCAGCCCAGATGAGGTAGTCAGCCCAGGAGCGCTGGTGGTCAGCCACGAAGCTTCTCAGAAGGAGAGGCTGCTGGTGGCCCCAATCAGACGGCAGAAGGCTCCCCAAAACCTGGCTGTGAACTGGGGCCCTCTGTCCGAGACGATATCCCGCGGGAACCCATGCACTCGTTGCCCTCTCTGATGCGGACCAGGTTGTGCGTGCTTCTCAGGTCCAGCTTGGTAAAGATGGAGACATCAGAGAGGGCGTCCAGGGCAGTATTGGTAAGCGGGAGAGGATGACGGTTCTTCACCGTGATCTTGTTAAGTCCCTGGTAGTTGACGCATGGGCGGAGCCCGCCGTCCTTCTTCTTAACAAAGAAGAACCCCGCGGCTGCCGGGGAGGAGGAAGGTCGGAGGGTCCCGTGGCGAAGCCCCTGGGCCACATTCTCCTGCATGGCACGCTGTCTCAAGTGAGAGAATACAAGTGGCCGCGGGGTGGAGTGGTTCCCTGGGGGAGATCAATCTGAAGGTCGTGCGGGCGATGGGGAGGTAACTCCACGGCCTTACAGCGACTGAAATCCTCCTTGAGGTCACGATAGGGTTCGGGGACGGTGTTGGCATCGACTTCCGTGTCTTCGGGCTCCCCTGAACATGTCCCAACTGGCGCCTTGAGACATAGCTCTGGACAGGTTGGCCCCCATTGAATGATGCGGTGGCGGGACCAGGAGATGAGAGGGTCATGGAGGGACAGCCAAGGAAACCCCAAGATGAGAGGAGGTGAGGTGAGTCAAGTGACGAGAAGTTGAATGGTTTCTGAATGGTAGTTGATGAGGAGTTGGAGAGGGGCGGTCTGGTGAGTGATGGGGTTGAGTTGGAGGGGCCGACTGTCAACGGCGGTGATGGTGATCGGTTGGGATAACGCCTCAAGTCTAACACCTAGCCGTTCAACAAAAGAGAGGTCAATAAAGTTGCCGGCAGCCCCCGAATCAACAAAAGCTTCGACATTGACCTGTTTGTGGCTGAGCCGGATGTTAGCTGGAATGATGAGGCGGGAAACGGTCGGCTCGGAGATGAGATGGAAGGTAGCATGGAGAGTAATGCCAGGTGAGAGCCCCCCAACTCACCTGGGTTGACCGTTTCCCGGACGGAGCGGGCAGACCACACGATGGTGTGTAGGGGAGGCGCAATAGGCGCAAAGTCCCTTGCTGTAGCGTCGGCTCTGCTTCGCCGGGTCCAGGGAGGCGCATCCAACTGCATGGGTTCCCCGGCTCCGGAGTGAGCTTCTGATGGAAGTGGAGGTTCCGGGGAACTGGTGCAGGTGATGCGAGATAAGGTGTGAGTGGCTGGCGGCAGGGTGCGAGGGGCGGCTTTCGGACGGGGGCCGAGACGCTGGTCAAGGCGGAGGCAGAACTGGATCATACCCTCGAGGGTGTCAGGCAGCTCCTGTCCGGCTAGTTGATCCTTGAAGCGTGGAGCCAGCCCCTCGTAGTAGTTGGTCCGGAGAGCTGAGTCGCCCCAGTTAGTCTGCACGGCGAGCGTGCGAAACTCGGCCGTGTATTTACTAACGGGATGATCACCCTGCCGCAGGTGGTACAGGCGGGAAGCCACCTCCACTTCGCTGTCAGGGTGTTGGAAGGCCGTCCTGAGCTGGTTGGCGAAAGCAGAGTAACAGTAGCAGTCATCAGACTCCGAGCACAGGACGGCTGCAGCCCATTCCGCTGCCTGTCCGGTGAGGAGGGAGACGAGGAGTGCGATTTGGCTCCGATCTGAGGGGTAGCTGTCCTGCTGAAACTCAAAGATCAGTGAGAGAGTAGTTAGTAGGGCATCACACTTCTCGTCTACACCATTCCATTTCTCAGGGAGTGAAATCTTAGGTCTGGGTGGAGGGAGAGCAGAGGGAGGAGATGAGGCGGATGGTCGAGCTGGCGGAATCGCGGGTTCCGCGACAGGTGTCGGAGACCGCGCTTGCTGCAAAAGGGTGACCTGCTGACGCAGACCAAGCACCTCCTGCTGCAGCTTCTCGATCTCCTCTCCCTGCCGGTTCACCAACGAGACCAGTGCGTCCCAGTCCGCTGGGTTTACATTAACAGACTCGGTCATTCTGTCACGAGTGAGGGTGAACAGAGACGAACCGTGACTGTAGTCTAGCCCATGTAGAGTGAAGGATAAGCCCAATCGCGGATCGAGGCAAAGAGGCTGGATGTTCACGCACTTTGTTATATGAACGCTCTAATGTGAAGAGAAGAGATTCCAGGATCAGCATCACAAAGCTGATGCACTTGTTTTTTCTTATTGAAAAAAATGTTAAAACTGTTACCTGGAAGTGACCATTTTCTTTTTATTTAGATTTAGTTGTGTTGTGTGATTCTCTAAGTTGTTTCACTGTTAACAGTTAAAAGTTCATAAATATTATACATACAGTCAGAGATTGGGACTCATTGTCAAATTGAAATGGATATTTGGTTTAGTACTTTAAAATGTATTTTTGTAGCACTCTGCTCCATGTTGAGTATAATAACCATATAAATAA
>JBBJLS010003568.1:0-16480 GCA_037577275.1 Bryconaethiops microstoma
AGAGAAAGAGAGAGAGAGAGAGAGAGAGAGAGGGAGAGAGAGATAGAGAGAGAGAGAGAGAGAGAGAGAGAGAGAATGTTATTGATAAAAAAAAAGAAAAGCAGCAAACATCAGCTACTTTAAAGGTCATGGAATCCGAAAGACAAACAGACCGACATAGATAGATATATAGATAGATTGATAGAGAGAGGCAGAGAGTGAAAGAGAGAAAGAGAGAGAGAGAAATAAGGATACTGCAAAACATTTTCCTAGAAAAGCAGCAAACATCAGCTGCTTTAAAGGTCACTGGATCATGTCACTAATCTTAATTTGCATATCATTTGCATATTCTCCATCATTCTATTACTTCTGCAAACACACATGCGTTAGATTATTTTAGATCATTCAAATTTAGAACTTTGAAACCTAAAAGATGCAGAGTGATTGCATCGCTTAAGCAGCTCCCTGGTTGCTATGTTATCTCAGGTGTCTTCAAGCCATTGTTATAGCATCCCAGGGTGTTGCTAGAGTTGTCTTAGGGGGTTATCACAGTATCCCAGGTGGTTGGTAAGCCGATGGTGACTGGTTGCTATGTCATCTGTAGTGGCTGCTAGTGCGTTGCTAGGTGGCTGTTAGGGTGTTAGAAGGTGATTGGTGGGCATCTTTCGTCTATGTCTATGGGGGCAAAATAAAAAGTATCAAATCTAAAATGTAAAAGCTAGTCATGCTAAGGTGATGGTTTTAGATTTAGCCTCAGTTTAAAACGTTAACGGGACTTTTTAATAATCATCAATGTTCTTTTCTCTATTTGTCTGAAAGGCACGGAAATGACCCCGAACTATGAGAATTCAAACCATGAGGACTTCACCATCTCGCCCTGGTGCAACTGCCAGAACAGCGGAAACAAGGAGGAGGAGTGTGAGAAGTTTCTGAGGGACTTCAGTCAGAACACTTGCCTGCGTAAGAGTCTCCACAACACACCTTCACATGACACTGAGCTTCATCCAGATCCGTCTAGAAAACACACTTCTCTAATACAGACAAATAGACAGACAGACAAATAGACAGACAGACAGATAGATAGATAGATAGATAGATAGATAGATAGATAGATAGATAGATAGATAGATAGACAGTACTGCAGTGCTGGGTGTGTGTGGTGTGTGATGATGCTCGGCTGTGGGACTTTTCTGACAGTATAAAAGATGAAAAACCACATACACTCATGTGCGTTCTCCGTATCTGTAATCTCTTAATGTGGGTTTTAAACATAACAAGCCCTCATTGACAGATACAGGCTTTCGCTGCACCGGAGGAAGGTCTTAATAAACGAGTGCATCGGAGCGTTTTCCTGCTGAGCTGGCAGAGAGCGGGCGGCGGGCGGGCGGCAGCGGGTTGCAGGGGGGCGGGTGAGCGAGGCAAACAGCGCTCATATTATTCTGCAGTTCTACAACCATCCGGAGACATATATCATCTGATAGAGAGAGAGAGAGAGAGAGATAGCGAGAGAGAGAGAAGGAGAGAGACAGGGAGAGAGAGAGAGAGAGATAGCGAGAGAGAGAAGGAGAGAGACAAGGAGAGAGGGAGGCAGAGAGAGAGTGCTCTTGTGTTTCTGGTTTCTGAGAAATAATAAAAAAAGAAAAGAAAAAGGCACAGATGCTGGAGGGGAAACGGCAAAAGTGCTTCAGTGGTTTGATTCAATTTTTTGAGGGACATATAGCTACACAGCTATTTGTCTTGAGGGATGGGAAGAAAAGTCCCTTTTTAAATTTTTTTAAAGAGAACCACAAGATTGCAAAACTATTGCACGAGAGAAATTTTGCAAGTTAATGAATGATTCATAGTAGATACTTAATAATTAACAATTAAAACTTAATAAATCAGTAGATACTGAATAATTCACAGCAGATACTAAAAGATTCATAGTAGATACTTGTAACGTTCCCAGTCGGCCCCAGCTATTGTTTCAGTTTTATATGTGGGACTCTTAATTTGAATCAGTCTCTCTTAGCGTTGAGTTTCACCTGTTCTGTTGGCTGTCCCATGTTTATGTGAAAGTGATTGTGCTTGTTTATTGGTTCATGTCTGAGTCTTTTGTATATTTAAGTTCTATTGATGCTTGTCCTTGTGTTGGTACACCCTCACGGACACCCTCACTCTACCCGTCCTTTATGTTTCCTTGTGTTTTGGCTCTTGTGCCATCTTTATGTTAATTGTTCATGTTTGTCAATTAAACCTAACAACTGGAACCCTGCGTCTGCGCCTCGCCACCAAAACTGCACGTGACAATACTGAATAATTCACAGTAGTTACTAAATAATTAGTAGCAGAAACAGAATAATTAATAGTAGACACTCAATATTCAAAGAACTAATTCATGGTAGAATAATAAACCTTTGAATACTAGACATAATTAACAAAATAAAAACCTTATCATAAACCACTTGTCCTGCTTTCAAAGGTTGAAACTCTAATCTTGTATCTCTGTATTTACGTTTGTTAATTAATTCATTTATTTCTTTCTTTTACAGAAAATGCAATTATGGCTTTTGGCTACGGAATGTTTAAGTTTGACCCTCCATTTGGCACGCCCTCATCGAACCCAGAGCCCAGCTTTGAGCCCAGATCCTCAACCAGCCCCAACAGCACCAGAGCCTCCAGCCCAGTGAGTTTGGACTACACTCTGGGTTAATTGTTACTGGTATTCGCAGCCTTTAACTGGGAGTAAATATAATACACTGGAGATCCATCACCATCACAATCATTTTGTCAGACTGTAACCTGTTTTAACAGATAAATTTTGGTTTTCAAAGTTCCTCCATAATTCCATTTTTGAGATGTAAACAAGCCCTTCCAGAGTGTGTTTGGTGTGAATCGGTTCATTGTAGAGACCCTGATTTCCTTACAGTGGAGGTGAACGGAACCAGACGTCTCCAACACAAATACAGCCGTTTTATTCACTATCGATCCCCAGTGAAGCTCCACGTGTCTCTCTGAGTGTTTATGCAGATGTTGATGATGGTAAAATAGAAAAGAATCGAAAACGAAATCAGTTTTTGGGGGATCATTTTGCCTCACAACACCCTGCATGGGTACGTGAATGTTCTGTTTTTTCTACCGTGTATGGGTTTAGTTTTAGGACCAAAAGCTTCTTAGACAAACAACGCACCACACGGAGCAACCATAAGCATTTCATGGACTAACTTTCTGTGTGGGAGCTTTTAGAGGCATATGTCTGGTTCCATTCACCTCCACTGTATATCTGCACCGCTGCTCTCGTTAAGAGTTTTTCTCAAACAAAACATATTTACCCAGCAGAGTGTTGGTTTCCCCAACAGCACGGCATGTTTAATTAGCTCTGATTGTGCTATTTGATGACTAATCAAGCTATGAATACGAAACGGCACCATTGAGAAGGAATTAATTGACATTTGCGCATTGTTACTGTATTCTACCTCAAACAAACAAACAACCAAACAAACGCGAACATGGTCATTCTTTTTTCCTCGCCTGCCTGTAAACAGCCCTCCCGTGGCGCGGATGGGCTTCTAATTAACGTCGAAAAGAGAAATGAGTGGAGAACAAGCGCTGAGCGGAGAACAACGCAAACAGGCTGACACTGAAGGATGCAGCCGAGCCCCAGAGCCCCTGGGGAGCAGGCAGGGCCACGCCGGTATTGATTCTGTGTGTGACAGGGGCCTGAGATGGTGTCCATGGACGAGCTGGGCCCACGATGCCTAATTTGTGGCAGAAATTAGAATTAGCAAGCATGGAACGTGAGGAACCGCTGGAGCAGGACAGTTATAATTAGGGACAGGCTGCAGCTCCGGCTCCTCAAAAAACTGTCAGTCGTTCATCACGGATCCCTGAGGCTGGGTGCAGGACTTTCGCATGATTCCACTGGTCCTGCTCTGCACTCATAAATAGATAAATAAACAAATACATAGAAGACCTTGTCTCCGGCTCTCTGGTTTAATCTCAGAGCGGCAAAAAATGCCGCAGTGTCAGGAGTTTTTTTGGAAGCGTTGCCGTATACCCTCTCGGGTTTGATGCAATTCAGCATTGAGGATTTTGACTAGATTTATTTACGCATGATTTTATTGCTAACTTTTACTATATTTTTAATATTGAAAGCTTAGACTGTGTGTTAAATGAACACAGTGGTGTCACAATATCTAAATTCTGATTATGATACTGATATGGTTAGTACCACAGTGCTCAATAGGAAAGTGCTGCAGTACTCAGTACCATACGCGGTTCTATACGGGGGCCAGCGTGGGCCAGGGCCCCTGTAGAATTGCTCCTGGCCCTTGTTATGGTCCCTGCACTGAACAGCCAATGATTTAAATATTAATTTCTTATTGCGACATTCGCTGGCCTCGAAGAACCGAACTAACACTACGTATGTTCTAGACGGACTGCTTAAAGTGCTACACACACGCACTGTTATCTGCAACCTGAAGACCAGCAGTGCAAATTGTGAACTTCAGTTGTAAAAGCTAACAGCTGGAGCCCTAAATGGACAAACTGCAAAGAGGCGAAGGTTCAATGCTATTGAATCCAGAAGGTCCAAGGCTTTGAACCTTGATGCATTTGTAGAACGTTTCTCAAGGAGTCACAATCACAGAATCCCGTTGTTGTAGTGTTTCAGCCAAGTGCACGTGCAAATGCTTTATGGGATTTTGAGACCACTCAATGTATGTGAATTTCTTTTTTCTTTCTATTTTTCCTCCTTACTACAGTGAGATGATGACAGTGTGATTTAAAAAAGAGTGTGATTTCATGCTGTGAAAAAGAACTGTAAATAAATGAAAAGCTAAATATAAAATAAAATATTGACCTGTTTTGCCGTTATGTGCCCCCCTAAAAACAGACTGGCCCCACCTCGGCCCCCCTGCTAATTTTGGTCTAGAACCGCCACTGGCAGTGTAAAAGTTGGATATGATGAAACAGTAAACAAAATTCATGTAGATGCTCTGGACAATACAACTCTAACTTTCTGTGGAAAAACCATTTTAAGCTTTATTGACAGTGTCGACCCGACAGTGGTGCCGAAGACACACATTAAAACACGCGCCTCACCCCGTTGATTTGTATGGTGGGGAGTATTCCCCTTTTGTATATAGTGACATAATAGACTATCAATTTGTGGGGGACTATTTTGTGCCTCTGCTACGATGCACTCAAAAAAATGAAAGTTTGACTTTAATTAAAATTGTTAGTTAAAAGCAAAAATGTTTTCATCTAACTTTATGAGCTTGTATTACATTAACACATTGTGAATTGACCCAACTAGATAAAATAACTTCTGATCAACAAGAGATATTTAAGCTTACCCAATCTAATTCAGTTATGTGATATGGACATAAATAATATAGTTACAGGCTACATATTTTACACATAAACATATATCTTGGTAGAAGAAAAATAAAAATTTTAAGTTCAGTTTATTAAAATATGTTTTCATCCAATTTATTTTGTAGTAATTAGTGTGACCTAATTCTAGTTTGTCCACAGGTTTCACACAAATGAATTTGGTACACCCGACATATTTTTGTTATTTCCTTTATTCACCAATATTCATTTAACATCTTGTTGCCACTGGGTCCAAAATAAAACCCCACAACTAACCCTAATAGACATTATGGTGCAGCATGGTTCAACACTAACAGTTGTAAACTACCTTTATGCAGCCTAATAATACAACAGACTTGCAGTTCTCACTTTGTTTTAGTAACAGCCTAATAATCTGCCCATAACAACACATGTGCTGCTGTAACTTTTATTTTAATATTGTGGAGGGAATACCCGGAAATGTAATTATATTAACAAAAGTCAACTTGTGTTGCATTGCTACCCAACATTAACAATTATAAACCACCTTGATGCAGCATAAACAATTTTGATTCGTCAATGTTATTGTGTAACAATACAACAGGCTTGTAGTTCTCAATTGTTTTGTAATAGTCAAACCATACCAATACACGTGCTGCTGTCAACTTTTAATTTAGGAAAAAACCGTAGAAATTAACATTTTTACAAACAAGTCAGCTCGTGTTGCAGCATTCCGTTTGGCTCATTCATGCAGTTTGTTCTTGAGCATCTGTACCTTAGTTGAGAGTTTGCTAGCATCAAGTTGAAGGAAGAGCTTCTGAAGTACTTCAAAGAAGGCTTTCAGTTCCATAGGATAACTGAGGTTCAGTGCATATATCACGCCCATTAAGAGTGCAAATGCAGAGGTGACATCTCCCAGGTCATGCAAAACTTCAACACCCTCGATCACTATTCCAAAATCAGCTGGAGGAGGGGTGGCATCATCTCCCTCTACTTCGACGCTGCAGATGCCAAGGGTAAGTTGCTCAAGCTCTCTCTGTACAGCAGTACCATCAGTATCCTTTACATAGGGGAGAAAGAAAGAAAGAATACAACCAATCTATGAAATCACATTTAATGCAAATAGCATGATTATGAAGGTATTATTGGTGAAAAGGGTTTGAGTGCCTGTAACAGTAGAATTTGTAGTTTTGTATAGTGATTTGTATGGGTGTCAGTATGAGTTGTGTAAAAAATTGTGAAAAATCACTGTACAAGTACACAACTCATACTGACACAAAAATCACTGTACAAGTACACAACTCATACTTACAGATACAAGTCACTGTACACAACTACAAATTCTACTGTTACATGCGCTCAAACCTTTTTCACCAATAATAGCTTCATACATGATACTTCAAAAAGTGCTATTTGTGTAAAAATAAGATAAAGCATTGCTGAGTGATTCCATCAAACTTTAGAGATATTTTATCTAATATATCTCTTGGAGTTGTCTGTCATTACAACAGAATGGAGCACTAACTAAGCCACACCAAGGGCACTAACGAGCCATCAACATGAGTGCCCTTGGGAACACCCCCACAGAGGTAAAAAATCTGGTTCCCCACCAGGTAGTCAGACTAGCTTAATCTAGTCAGAAGAGCACGAACTGATGAAGCCCCTCTGGATAAGAGGCGAAACATCTTCAAGACATATAACCAAGTGCAGTTGACCAAATTCAACTCTCAGCAAAAAAATGAACATGTATAAGCTTAGTAAAAGCAGAATGTATGGTAGAGCTGTTGTATTGGATTGCACAGGTGTGCTTAATATATAGTGTATTTAGATTTCAAAAAAAGTTTAAAGAAACTCATTCCATGCAAATTTTAACAAATTAACTAATCTTGTTATTCAAGATTTGATTTATTACAGGTAGAAACTAAACTATTAAAATTACGAACCAGGTATTCTTTGAAGAGGATGTTCGGGTTTTTGTTCAGATAGATACAAAGTGCCCTGAGGATGCACTCCCTCCTCTTTTCAATGGTTTCATTCTAAAGAGAGAAAAAAAGACAAATATTAGGGTTAGGGTTTCTGACTGTTGACTAGTCAGTTTTGACAGGTATAGTGAAAAGTTATCATCAAATTAAAATAATGTTCTCTACCAATAGCAAAACATACCTGTGTGATTGGGACCAAAGTCCTGTTGATTTTATTCCCTGCAGAGCCTCCTTTCTTCTTCAACACTTTGATGAGCTGGGCAGTGTGTTGGTCAAGCTGTGTATGGAACTTTGAGACAAGGGGACGAGTAGTGATCCTTGCAAATTCTGTTTTCACCTGAAAACATAATTTCCACAAATAGCATTATTTGTACCCATTAAAACATTTAAAACAGAAATACACAAACAAGTATGTACAAAAAACAGGCCATGCTCTAAACAATAGTACTTCCTTACTGACATCTATCTGCAATTTTGTGCTCGAGGGAATTGATGCTCAGTTCTGGACTCCCCAAGTTTCTAAGCTTTGTCCTGTAGTTGGCCATCTTGTACTTACGACTTATTTTCCAGCCAGAGAAACCATTGAAGGATCCCTGTTCTCTCAAACATGGATGTGCTTTGATTAAAGCTTCAGCAACAGATTCAATTTCTAAGTTTGAAGGATATGCCTTAAACTTGAGGACTTCTTGAGCCAGATTTTCCAAGATGTCTGATTTAAGTTTATGACCGGGGGACAGAAGAACTCCATTTGATATGAAGATCTGGTTTGCGCTTCGAAGTTGCATCTCCACATCACAGGAAAAGTTTGGTATTTGGAATTCTGTGGGCCACTGAGATCGAGGAGTTTCTGAATCAGAGGAGAGTATTATTGTGTCAGAAGATGATGACAAGGATGTTTCTTCCCCACTCTGGTTCATTCTGCCTTGGCTGAGATCTAGAGCATCTGACAAGTGGATAATTTTCACTGTGCTCTTGTCTTGAATGTCACAAATTTGGTTAAGGTTAACAAACTCATTATCAAAGTCACTGTCCATGTACTGGAGTCTAATGTGCCCCTCTTGTCACACACACCAGCCACGTGACGTCTCAGGGGCATGGGTAATGACTCACGGCAGGGTATATAAACAGGAAGTCGGCATCAGGCCAGCACTCAGTCATTGGGTCCCAATCTGGCTAGAAGCAAAGTTCATCACCTCATCGCGGAACCGTGAATACTGTCAAGCCCCCAACCTTCTTCCCGAGTTTATATACTCTACTGTGTGTGTGTGTGAACGCTGATTCTTGGTGGGAATCTTCACTCCTTGGCTGTAGCGTTCACAGAGCAAAAAGCGTGAGCTTGCCAGCTCCCTAGTGCCAATCCGTGACTGGGCTCTTCCCTCACGCAACACTGGGCAATCTGTCAGTCAGATTCGTGTCTGCTCCGTGACAGAATGACTGAGTCCACAGTGAGCCCAGCGGATTTCGCTCACCTGGTGAACATGGTGAATTGGCAGGTGGTCGAGCTGGTTAATCTGAAGCAGGAGGTGGCTATGCTTCGTACACAGCTCACCAACCTGCAACGAGCTCAGCAAAGCCTCCCTGCCATGGAACCTACGCCCCAGACGGTGGTCCAAACCCCCTCCCCCCCACCTCCTGCCTCTTCTACCCTACCCAAAATATCTTTACCTGACAAATGGAATGGAGTGGACGGGAAGTGTGATGTGCTCCTCACTAACCTTTGACTTCTTTTTGAGTTCCAGCCTTACCACTACCCCACGGACCGGAGCCACATCGTTCTTCTGACGTCCCTCCTCACCGGGCAGCCGAGTGGGCTACGGCGGTCCTAAGGTCCAACAGCGAAGTTGCCCACTCCTATGACGCCTTCTTAGGGCCACCTTCCAGCATCCCGAGAGCAAGGTAGAGGTCGACTCCCGGTTATACCATCTGTGGCAGGGTGACCATCCGGTGAGCCGCTACACTACCGAGTTCCACATAGAGCGACACGGCTCTCCGGATGGCATTCTCGCCCCGCCTGAAGGACGAGCTGGCTGTCCGCGAGCATCCCGATACCCCAGAGGCCCTGTGGGTGGACCTCAGAATGAGCAAAAATCCCAGAACCACCACCCGCGCCCTGCCGTCTCTGAGCTCCAAGACCAAAACCACCCCTGAATTCTTTGTTCCATTTACATTTACATTTATGGCATTTAGCAGACGCTTTTATCCAAAGCGACTTCCATTCCCTAACTACAGGAGTCAGTCTCCCTGGAGCAACTTAGGGTTAAGGGTCTTGCTCAGGAACCCAGTGGTGTTATGCTGAAGGTAGGATTCGAACCCATGATCTCTTGGTCCAGAGGCAAGTAGGCCACCACCACCATCATCTCCTCGGCCTCTCCCCGCCTCGGACCCATGCAGATCGGCCGCCCTCCCAGTCCGCCACGGAGAAGGAGCAACGCTACCGCACAGGTCTGTGTGCCTACTGCGCCTCCCTCGAACACCGTCCAGGAAATGACCAGACCGGGTGAGTAGGGGCAGGAACTCACCTGGTCCGCTTGCGGCTACCTCCCTTCAGCCGACCGTTTCCCACCTCACGTTACAGGTTCGTCTCCAGCTGGGCCACCAATGGATCGCGACCACCGCCTTCGTGGACTCGGGGGCAACTGGGAATTTCATTGATCAGGCTTTTGCTGCCCAGCAGGGGATGAAACTCCAGGCGCTTTCACGACCCATTCTCATAACCGCCATCGACGGTCGGCCCCTTTCCCATGGTCCAGTCACCCACCAGACCCAGCCCCTCACATTGTCCATCGATATCCACAATGAAACCCTTCAACTCTACGTCACCTCACTCAACTCACCTCCGGTTGTTCTCGGGTACCCTTGGCTCATACAACACGATCCTCTGATCTCCTGGGCCCAGGGGAAGATCCTCCAGTGGGGGCCGACCTGTCCGGAGCTCTGTCTCGATGACCGGTTCGTTACATGCTTGGGGGAGTCCGAGGCCCCCGACGGCAACCGTGAGGCCATTCCTGTCCCGTACCGCGACCTGGCCGCCGTATTTAGTAAATGTTGGGCCGTCCAGTTACTCCCTCATCACCCCTACGATCTCCAGGTGCAGTACCGCTTCGTGGCCAATTGTACTTCCTCACTGCGGAGGAGAAGAAAGCCCTAGGGGCTCTGCCATGGAACCATCCGCCCCTCGTTCTCCCCTGCGGCCACGGGGTTCTTCTTTGTTAAAAAGAAAAACGGGGGCCTCTGTCCATGCGTTGACTATCGGGGGGCTCAACCGCATTACGGTGAAGAATTGCCATCCACTCACGCTCATCAACACCGCCCTGGACACGCTCTCTGGTGCCCAGTATTACACCAAACTGGACCTGCGAAGCGCGTACAACCTGGTCCACATCAGAGAGGGCGATGAGTGGAAAATGGCGTTTATAACCCCCAGCGGCCACTACGAGACGCTGGTAATGCCGTTTGGCTTAAGCAACAGTCCGGCGGTGTTCCAGCACTTCATCTCCGACGTGCTTCATGACATGCTGGGTAAGTGGTGCTTTGCCTATCTAGACTACATCCTGATCTACTCCCGGACACCCAGCATGTCAGCTGCTGGCCCACCAACTGTACTTTAAGTTGGAGAAATGCGCGTTCCACCAGCGCACCACCACATTCCTGGGCTTTGTCATCTCCCCCCGGGGTGTGGCCATGGATCCCCAGAGGCTGGAAGCTGTGCGTTCTTGGCCCCTACCCATGACGCTTAAGCAGCTCCAGTGCTTCCTGGGGTTCGCCAACTTCTACCGGCGTTTTATCTGGGGCTTCAGCGCAGTTGCGGCACCTCTCACTGCCCTCACCAAACCCACTCCTCGACCCTTCCAACTTAACTCTCCTGCCATCCAAGCCTTCCACCATCTCTGCTCCATGTTTACCACCGCTCCCATCCTCATCCATCCGGACCCCACGAAGCCTTTCGTTGTTGAGTCCTCTCACAACGGGGTCCAGACCACCTTCTCCAGGAAATTCAACCCCACCCAGCAGCGCTACGGTGTAGGGGACCGCGAGCTGCTGGCCATCAAGTGGGCCCTGGAAGAATGGCGTCACTGGCTCCAGGGCGGCAGTGACCCATACACCATCTGGACTGACCATCAAAATCTGGTCACCATCCAACAAACCAGACAGCTGAATCCTCGGCAGGTGTGGTGGGCGCTGTTCTTCGAACAGTTCAACTTCCACCTGTCATACCGTCCGGGGTCTAAAAACACCAAAGCTGACATGCTCTCCCGACAACACCAGGTTGAGAGCCCCTGGACGGACCCCGCGCCGGTTCTCCCACCTGAACTCATCCTAGCTCCACTCCGATGGGGGTTGGAAGATCACGTCCGCCAGGGGCACGTCTCGAATCCACCACTCACGGACACCCTGTCTGGACCTTTATATGTCCCCGTGGCCATCCACCCAGAAGCCCTTCAGTGGGCCCATTCTTCAGCTCTCACGGGACACCCCAGAGTGTCCCGTACCCAGAATCTTCTCCAGCGGGCCTTTTGGTGGCCCACGTTGGCCGCTGACACAAAAAACTACGTCCAGGCGTGCGCGGTATGTGCCAGGGCCAAGACTCTCAACCAACCGGCCCCTGGCGTCCTCCAGCCTCTCCCTGTGCCACGCCGGCCCTGGTCACACATCGCCATCGACTTTGTCACCGGACTACCCACCTCAGATGGAAAGAACACCATACTGACAATCTTCAATCGCTTTTCCAAGGCTGTCCACCTGGTGGCGCTTCCCGGACTCCCCATGGCCAAAAGAACCACTGAACTGATCCTCGAGCACGTCGTCCGACTGCATGGGTTCCCCAAGGACGTCGTCTCGGACAGAGGGCCCCAATTCACCTCCAAGTTCTGGAGGGCCTTCTGCCATCTGATCAGTGCCACAGCCAGCCTATCATCTGGATATCACCCCCAAATTAATGGTCAGACGGAGCGGGCCAACCAAAAACTGGAGCACTTCCTCCGCTGCTTCGTGGCGGATCAGCAGCGCTCCTGGGCGCGTTACCTCACCTGGGCTGAACTGTCACATAACCTCAACACCTCCTCAGCCACCGGACTCAGCCCGTTTCGAACATCAGGAACAGGAGGTGGAGGTGCTGTCCGCCCACCAGTTGGTCCGCAAGTGCCAGCGGATCTGGCTCCAAGTCTGCCAGTCCATCCTCCGAGCCAACACCAGATACACAGGAAAACACCAGCGCCAGCACCCCCTGGGACGACTGTTCCACGTAGGTGACAGGGTCTACCTCTCCACCAGGAACCTCCGTCTCCGCACTGACTTACCCAAACTCACTGCACGTTTCATCGGACCCTTCCGCATCACCCACCGACTCAACCCTGTCACCTTCCGGCTCCAGCTGCCTGCCTCACTCAAAGTCCATCCTGTGTTCCATGTATGCCAACTAAAACCTGTTTTTTTTTCCCCCTCTGTCTCCCCAGGCTCCGGCTCCCCCTCTGCCACGGATAATAGATGGTGGTCCCTTTTACACCGTGCGGCGGATCCTCGACTCACGGCGCCGTGGCTGTGGCACCCAGTATCTGGTCGACTGGGAGGGCTATGGCCCGGAGGAGCGGTCGTGTGTTCCCAGACGACACATCCTGGACCCTGCCCTTATCCGGGACTACCGTCGTCAGGTATCCCATCCATCGGGCCCGGCAGGTGCCGGCCCTGGTGAGGGGGGTACTGTCACGCACCAGCCACGTGACGTCTCAGGGGCGTGGGTAATGACTTACGGCAGGGTATATAAACAGGAAGTTGGCATCAGGCCAACTCAGTCATTGGGTCCCAACCTGGCAAGAGGCCAAGTTCATCACATCATCGCGGTACCGTGACTGGGTTCTTCCCTCAATCCGTGACTGGGCTCTTCCCTCACGCAACACGGGGCAATCTGTCAGTCCCATTCGTATCTGCTCCGTGACAACTCTATATCAAACTGACGTTTGATCTCCTTTGAAAGCTCCTCAACAGACTTTGGCATGCCTGATTCTATGGTCAGTTTTTCAGCATTGTTGGAACCAAGGATATTCCGCAGTTTTACTGGTGCAGCCATTGTCCAAATGTGTCAGTCTAGAAAAGATGAAAATACAAGTAGAAAATCATTAAATATGTATAAATTAAAAGCATTCAAATTAGAAAGTAACCAACTGACTTTGATCATAAGTAAAGCAAACACTGTCCACAGACAGAAGTCAGTGACATAATGATAATAGCATGGAAAATGAATTGTCATACTATGGTTAGTGGTGTTCAAATTAGTTGCTGTTGGTTGGAATAGGCAATATGACATTTTTGACCAAATACCTCGATATTGATATCATGATATAGTGGGGATGACTAAGGTGCTTCCACAAAATATTTACACAATGAGATTTTTGATAAATAATCATCTTTAATACATTTGTAATAACTATGTGGGTATAGGCAAATAATTACTATGTCATCACTTTTACTGTAATGTAGCCTAGAAAGAGACAACACTTATGCCATATTCTGATATTATAATATCTAAAATCCCAGACGATATCTAGTCTCATCACAATATCGATAGAATATCAAAATATTGCTGAGCCCTACCAGTGACATGAAGTTAGTGCATGCACAGAAAAAGGTTAGTAAACAACCAAGTGTAAAGAGGTGACAGGTGTTACCCTAGTATTAGGTGCTCATGCTAGTGAGAATAAAGTGCACATTTAGTAAGCTATCAATTAAAGCTGTTTCCTCTCATATTCAACACGTGCTTTTAATATAAAGATATCTTTTAAACGTAACCAGTCGAAGGGGTCCAACGAAGTTGTCATGTAATGGGTACTTCTCTCCCAGTTTGTCATGTGTTATCAGGGACATTGTGCCAGTTGGACATGGTTGCAGTTCAAAGACCCGGTAGTGCTCCCTAAACCAAGCTGAGAACATCCTGACTATGAAATTCAGAGTATACTGAAGTACACATATCCTTATTATCTCTCCGAATTCAGGTAGCCCATCAGTAAATCCACAGATGACTATCATTCCCTTTCTATAGTTGATCCCCTTGCAATCTGCACTGTTAGCCATGTTTACTTCTGCCATGTCTGGGTACATCTGCTGGAGAGGCAATAATACATCAGCTTTCAGCATCTCAACAGAGACTCTCGATACACTTGATACTTCAACTCCAGGTTTCTGTGGATGTGATGAGTGTAAGTAATACGCAATCCTCATCTGGTGTTTCCTTGACGGTGTTAAAGCAACATTCTTAAAACACTTGATGGGCAACTTTCTTAAAAAAAACTGTTTGCCCTCAAATCGCATGGTCCAGACTCTAGCTAGAGGACCGAAACATCGGGTCATGTGAGGGTAATGCTCTAAGAAGTGATGCTTTGGGAGAAGTTTTGGTTGGGAAATGCTTCTTGATATTTCTGTCTGTGATCAGATATTTTGAACTGAAGATATCCAATGGATTCTTCTGTATGGATCTGTGTTCCACTATCTCTTTTAAATCCAAAATTATCTCCCACACTGGTTCACTGTCAGGTATAACATCTCCAATCATGAAAGGCAGCAAACTTATGAGAGTCTAATTTTCAGCTGCATTGCCACCTCTTGTGTTTTTGCTTAAAAAAATTTGTGGCACAACATGGGGACGGTTTGTTTTATATTCTTTTTTGTAGGGGAAATTGAGAATGACCTTATTTAAAGTGTCCAAAGAGAGGTATTTTTTGGATATCAACACGCCCAGACACTGTGCAAGTTCCACTGGAACAATACCTTCCAACAGATCATGGAGTACATCAGGTGGATATCCAGTTGTCACATCAAAATGAGAAAGATTTTCTATCAGCACACATGGCCTTTTCACTCCAAAACAAGGCTTTCCACTTTCCACTGCACGTTTGACATGTTCTTTGTGTTCGTCTTTGGATTGAAGACTAAACTCACCTGACAGAATCTGCTTGGTCTGAAAATCACTGAGACGCCCTGTGCAAAATCGACAAACATACTCTCCTGAAAAAACTTTCCACAAAGCCCGCAATCCCATGGGCACCCAGATTGTCTGCAGCTACACATTGTACTGTGCCTTTAATATTTTTTCCAATCTGTGGGACAAACACCCTATTCTCTTCCAAGACAACCAGATCACTCAAAAGAGGTTCAAGCACTTTTCCATATCCGTATTCCTTGATGTAGTTACTTTTACACAGTATTGCCAAGTACATGGATGACAAAGAGGAGTGCTGGCCTGGGGGTGAGTTGCTCAAAATCCAGTACATAGCGCAAAGTTTATGCTTCTTTCTGGAGGTACCCAGAGGGTTGCACACCTCAGACTCGTCAATAGAAAGGGTGACATTTTTTCTTAATTCCCCTGAAGATAGAAACACATTTTGTTTAAAAAACTCCCCATCCTGGAATGACTTGTAATCTTGTTGTGCAGTTTCATTTTGGTGAGCACTGTAATTTTCTACTACATCATCAATTATACCATCTTTGCCAAGGAGCTGATGCAATGACTGCAATAATGGTACATATTGGTAGGTATGGTTGCGCTCCTTATCCAAAACATATTCAACTGGTTCAACTACTTGAAACTTGTCTTTGAAGTACTCTTTCCCCTTAAAAGCAGTGCCAAGTGGGCCCTGATCTCCAATTGCTTTAGTCAATGGATTAGAAACACAGAAGGCAGAGGCCAATTCCCCAGTTTCTTTTGCATCAAGAGTTAGATTATGCTTAATATAAAAATCTGAAACAATGGCATTTAATGTAGTCCGGGATGCAGAACTCATTAGGAAGTACAAGTCCTGTAAAAGCTCATCGACTGCATTACTGGGAACATGGAGTATGTTTTCCAGCTTAAGTAACACTGCTGCAAATTTCTCTTCTATCATCATCTCAACATTTTCTGAGACATCTCTGAAAACTAGACTGCACTTCAAGCTGGGCTTCTGATTCTTCATTGTCTCCATGTTCACATGAAACACGAGGTTTCAAATGTGTCTCTTTCTGTAACGATTCCAGGTTTAAAGTCCCTGTAAGAATAACCAAGGTGCTTTCTATTTATGTCCCATAAATATTTGTCCTAAATGTACAACCCTTGAACATGCAGGGGACCATTTCATTGGCTTTGAGATGCAAATTTATATGAGTGAAATACTCCTTTTCAGAAGCAACTTCAGAGAACCCACAAACATGACAGCTGA
>JBBJLS010003589.1:0-16477 GCA_037577275.1 Bryconaethiops microstoma
CTGCTTTACTTGGTGAATGGGTTAAATGCAGAGGAAGAATTTCGTGCTGTTCACACTGTGTGCTGTGGTGTGTTCACATCTGACAGAATGGTCACTTTCACTTCACTTTCACACCCATCGTATGCATAGCATAGTGTATTTTGTACTTAGCATTTTCTGAATATTTTTAGTTTAATTTTATTAAGTAAATCTCTGCTTCATTTGACTTAACATCAGCACAAGAATGCTGGGAGCTTCAAAAAAGAGATCACCATACACCTGAACAGATAAGAAAGATCACTATGTGAAAAGCCAAACATTGGCTGGAGTGGTGTAAAATGCATTTCCACTGGACCCTGGGCTGTGGTCTGTAGTTATAAATCCTACTTCATTATAAGGCAATCTGTTGAATGCATCAGGATTTGGTGGATACCATGAGAATACTGCTTACTGTGACTACATTAAAGTCTGATGTAGGGGGAATAATGATCTGGAGTTGTTTCTCAGGGTTTGGGCTAGGGTGAAGGTAAACTTAACGTTACAGCTACAGCACACAAATATATTTTAGACAATTTCTGCTGTGTGGGGATGACCCTTTTCTGTTCCAGTATAACTGTGTCCCTGTGCACAAAGTGAGGTCTATAAAGACAAGTTTGGTGAGAAGCAACTCCAGTGGCTTGAGTAAACCTTTGACTGAACTAAATATTTGGAATATTTGAAACTCTGGTGCCCAGACATTGAGTTAAATGTAAAAGAAATTACTTAATTTGCCATATAACTTTAAGCTGGGCTGTCTTTTAATTTTTAAAGCTTGAAGAATCATTTAATGGATGGTTTTTAAAAAGTGCTTTTGTATATGGTATGTGGGTGAAAAGGTTATATGCAAATAAAAGTTTGTTCCTAGTGCTCTACATCTTTAGTTTTGCAAAACTTCTCAATAATAGAGCCTTTAGTTTTAAGAGTCCAACTCTATTATTGAGAAGTTTTACAAGGATTTCAGCACATCTATTGGTTTCTCATCATCGAAACCCTCAGATATAGTTTAGGAGGTTAAGCATCTTTGTACCCAGCTATCCTACAAAGCAGTCCTATAAATTTAGTCTTTTTAACAAGGCTGCATACTTTCAAAAACGTCTGATAAACACTGATAATAGTTACTCTTGTTCATCAGTACTAATGTAAGTGTCTTTATTATAATGACAATGAACTGATCAAGTGTGTTCATATTTATCAGGGGGATTCACGGGCACTTTACTGTCATAAGCAGCTGTGTATACATACATACTGAGATGAGACAACTTTTCTCGATGGACCACCGTCCATTATACAGCAACATGTAAAATAAAGTACAGGCCGAAAATAATACAATAAATGAATAACATAACAGTTTAATGAGATAACAATATATAAATAAATAATATATATCCTTCACATTGGGTCTGTAAACCAGACAGTCGTGCACATGTAAGGCATTCAGATAACCACCACCCAAATAATGAGAAATGTTCTTGCTATTTAATAAATTGTTATTGCTAAATACTTTGGAAATAGTGTTGTGTGGTCTCCTAGTGACCTCTGGTGGAAAAGAGTATCAATTAAAATACAGCCTCAAATGTGTTTTGCCTGGAAAAGCAGTATGATTACAGGAAATCCCTTTTTATTCTTAAGTATTCCTTAACCAATTTTTATTTTCTCTGCATTTTTATACTTTTTTCTACATTTGACCAAATGTTTGTTTATATGTTATTTTACATTTACGGCATTTAGCAGATGCTTTTATCCAAAGCGCCCTCCATTCCCTAACTACAGGGGACAGTCTCCCTGGAGCAACTGGGGGTTAAGGGTCTTGCTCAGGAACCCAGTGGTGTTTTTTTGCTGGAGGTAGAATTCGAACCATGACCTCTTGATCCAGAGGCAAGTATCCTGCCCACTAGGCCACAACCACCCAATCCAACAGAGACATGCACATCAGGTCAGTTGGAAATGCTAAATTGTCCCTCTTGAGTGGGTTGCTGCTCTGCGATAGACTGGCGATCCATCCAGGGTGTTTCACCACCCTTCACAATTTGACCACTGGCTCTAGCATCCTGCCCTACCCCCCATAAGCATTTTAGATAATAGATGAATAGATTTGATAAGGATGAATGAATATGATCGTGAGGGAAGGACATAACTGTACCTATCATTGTACAAATATTGTCTCTGAGGTGGATCTATATTGGCATCTACTGTAAAAGAACATGTAGCTCTATGTTTAATTGCTTTTTAAGGTACACGACTCTAAACATCATATGTTGTTTTACTTTATCCTTCTATTTATGAGGAATGTACAAAATATGTCTCTTAAATTTAAGTAAAAATGTACTTTTAAAAAAAGCATTCAAGGTAATCAATTAGAGCATAAGGGCCTTTTTGTACCCTTGAGGGTATATTTACACTTTTTGTACTGTTTCACATACTCACTTTAGCAGACTCAAGCTTCTCCACAAGGGGGTGGTATTAGCAATAACAGCTTTTAGTGCTTGACAAAGTGGTGTTTTGCATCAGTGACGCTGTGTCTCATCATTTTCTACATCAGAATGTAGGAAGAAGACATGAAATGAAGAAACTCATTGATGTTTAAAACAATATTTTATTCATTTTGGTCACCTGAGAAACAAACACATTACTTCAGGCAGCTCAAATGTTTGCTTCTAAAATCTTTTGGCCTAAGAATTAAGTATGGCAGTATGTCAGTATTATCAGTAGTATAATTTTTCAATGTGAACAACAATATAAGTAAAATAAATGGATTTATGCTACAGAAAGTAGCCAAATATCTGTTAATCAGTTGCAGATGTGGTTACTGTTAAACCCAATCAAACATTAACGTGAATATCATGTGTCCTATTGTTTGATTGCCTCTACCGCTGTGCAGACAACAGACCCAGCGATGCGATGAGCCAGAGGAGCACCAAACCCGCAGCAGGACTCGTGATGTCCGAGCTGTTTGTGCTGCAGTTCACAGGCTGAGGGGCTCTGAGCTCAGGAATCAGGCCTGTGCTGTAGGATATGTTCTGGGTGGGATGAGGGAATGGGGTGATATTGGTGGATTAACTGAAAATGTACATGGTCCATTGTATTTATTATATTAATTTGTTCTTATTCCTCCTCTGTGTCTCTTACAGAAATAGACTACCATCTGATGCTCAATCAGGAGGATGAATATGCTG
The DNA here is from genome assembly GCA_037577275.1 of Bryconaethiops microstoma. Classification (NCBI taxonomy): domain Eukaryota; kingdom Metazoa; phylum Chordata; class Actinopteri; order Characiformes; family Alestidae; genus Bryconaethiops; species Bryconaethiops microstoma. The sequence continues at coordinate 3,192 of JBBJLS010003589.1, forward strand.
TGATGTAGATCTTGATTTAGACCTTTCATGATATGTATTTACACCATGCATTTGCACACTGGATGACTTTAAATGAAAGACAAACAATTACAACTATTAATCTGCACTTTATCGAATGAATTAAACTCATAATCTGCACTTTATTAAACTAATTCATCGATTTACCCAACAAATACAGCTAATAATCTGCCTTTTATTCAACGACTACACCTAATAATTTGACTTTTACCTAATACACTCTAATAATCTGCCCTTTACTTTATTAATGCATCTAATAACCTACCCTTTTTCAACTAATGCCATCTAATTATCTACCCTTTACCCTACTAATACTGCTAATAATCTGCCCTTTACCCAAATAATACAGCCTTTACACAACAAATACATTCTAATTAACTACCCTTTATCCGGCCAGTAAAGATAATGATCTGCCCTTTACACAATCAGTGCATCTAATAACCTGTTCTTTACTGTTTGTTGGATTGTTAGGTGAGTATTGGTCATCAGAAAACTTCCATACCCAGAATATCTTTAAAGAAACGAACTCCTCCAGTGGCCAAACTTACCACGATGTCTCCGACAGCGATGTACTGCTGAACGGTCTTCAGCGTTTGCTGATACTCTGAGACTGACTTTTCATCCCAGCGTTTGGAGAACATCAGATTAAGCCACTCGCTGAGAAAAAGAACACTTGGATTAGAAGTAGTTGTGAAGAGTATAAACAGTGAAACTGCTCAAAAACCTCCTGAAGACTCATCTGTTCAGAGAGCAGATCCTCTCCTAATGCTCTTGCTTTACTCTAACAAAAAAGAGATTTAGCGTTTAATACTCTCCTCTGGTTCTCACACTGTCCTGAAACCTGAATGTGTTCACATTGTTAGTTGCTTTGTGTAAAAGCGTCTGCTAAATGATTGTAATGTAATGTCATGACTGTTCGTGTTATGTTTTTAAGAAAAGATGACTCTTTATTAGTCCCATGGTTGGGAACATTTTCATCTTCATCTCAATCTGATGTGGTGCACAGTCAATTATCACTTATTCTCCTGTACTAAGAGAACAGAAAACGGTTGAGCCTGAAATGCAGATGAGGCAGACACAGATGAGGTTGAAAATGCTGGAGAACTCTTTAAAAGTGCTACATTTCATGATCTGTTGTTAATTAGCTGTGTTACATGCTGTTAATTGTTACATTTCATTAGCTGCACCCATCTCATGACTGAGGGCCTGTGGGTCTGGAAAACTAGTGCAGCTGCCCAGACTCAGAGCTGGGTAATAGAACAGAAAGGCCAGGCACATCTCATTGGTTGTGGAGAGCCCCCCCTGTTGACAGAACAAAAAAATCACTTGGATGACTTTTTGTTACTCAATATTTTTAAATGTACTAATAAAATCATTCTAACTTCACTGGCTTAGCCATATCATCCCCCTCTTTTATATCTGTTCAGACTTTCGGTGCAATCAGGGAAGTTTTTGACGTTCGAAATTGACCAACCCAGGTGAGTGTGGTTCGATTGTCAGTGTTGTAAGTGCATTCCACCAGGAGCTTGTCACCCTGTGAAGGAAATAATATGTTATGGATTCAAATAACTAGTCATACATTTTGGCACCTTTTTGTGTTTTTCCTTTTTTTCATATTTTAGTTTTTAAGGTGACTCTTCTACAGTATTGTGCAAAACTTAGAGACCACGCTCAACACTGTGAGACTAAAGGGTGTGCAGCTGTTCAAGAAGTCACTACTGCAGTACAGCCCAAACCTTACATTTGATTTAGGTTTAATAAACAAAAGTTTGTGTGGGTATAAATTTGTAACTGGGATTAATTTGGATGGTAAGAAGCATTAAATGCAGTGACTTGTAGATGTTTACAAGAAGCACAAAAATATCCTAAATACACTAAATACTGATATGTGGCACTTACTTATGGAGGCTTCTGTGTAATTTTTTGTAAAATATATGTTTTCCTTGTACTCAATCCATGTTTTGACTGGAAATGAAATAAACAAAAAGGTGGTCTCTGACTTTTGCATAGTGCAACATGTTATGTACAACATGCTTTAATTTACTCTGATGAAAATAGTAATAAGACACACTTTTCCAAGCTGAATGCTTGAATTACTATAAATGTGTAGATATGAGACCATATGTCTCATAACTGAGCACAACTGAGATATATTCCAACTGGACGCCTACCATCTGAACGGTTTTAGTTCTTCCCAGGTTCGTGGCTTGTTGAAATTCAAAATTGTAGTGTTCATTCGTAGCCAGGAAATCAATCTGCTTACCATGCCTAAAGGAGAGAAGATCAGAAAGTGTGATAAAGATGGGACCACAATAGCTGATACAAGTGCCTTCCCTCTACTTGTTGCTTTGTTAGCTCTTTTAACATCTGAACTGTCTCTTACCTGTTACACAGAATGGAGAGTGTCAGACAAACCTTCTGCACAATATAATCAGGTTTCTGTACTAGAAGCCATTCATGTTGGCTGGTTTCAAGTAACTCACCAGGCCCTTTTCTCACGTTTCCCCATCCCATCCTCCTAAATAGGGTTTATCCCCCTGTGGATCCATCCAACACATTCAGTGTCGGGCAGAATAAAGAATGATGACTAAATACTGAATAATCAGTCCTAAATGTATTCATGAATATATTCCATTCCAATACATAAATCAGCACATTTTGACTACATCTTGATAAGGAACATGGGAAGAAAGGTAGTTTGATGTAAAGTAACTCTTCATTGTTACTGATTGGCAGCTGGACAAAACCTCCAAAATGGTCATTCTACAGGAGAAGGAAATAATATTTATGACAACATTTTCTCAAAGTGTAAAGGTGGCATTTTCAAAATATATCAAAATGCAAACAACAAAAGTGGAGATACTATATCTTGATCCAGCAGGAACAATGAAGCTCCGATTTTCTTCATTTCTACTCACTCAGTCTCTACTCACTCAATCCTCTTCAAACCAAACAAATTATTCAAATTAGCCCATTGTAAATATATAAGACTTATATAACATAATTTGTTTATATAATGGGTCCTTCAATGCATCATCAGGATGTTGAAACATTAGGCACTTATCCAAGGCATCAATTTGTTTTGACTCAAAATAATTTTGATGGTAAATTAATCACTCATGAACATGTTCTCTGCTGAGGAAACTGTATAGTTTGGTTGTCCTTCAAAAATTCAGTAAACTGAGATAAACTACCGGCTCAATACACAGCTTTATCAGTCCACTCAGGCTTTAGCAGCAACTTCATTGTTTGTAATGAAGGCATTAGAGTCCTTTACTACACGCAATGTTCTAATTTAAAATAGTTAACAGGAAAGCGTCAAAAGTGTTTCTTTTTACAATTAGCTCATTAGAAAACCTTTATAGAGCTGAAGTGTTTGTGTTAGAGCAGGGAAAACATTAAACTGTGTAGGGCAATGGGCGTACAGAACCAGGACTGGGTTAGATGATGCCTTTAGATGAAGGTTTAGAGGATGACTAACACAAATTGTGCATCAACAGATGGGCTTCAGCTTTTAACTCTGCATTTTTGCACACCTAACTACTCCGCTGTTAGAATACAGTATATTGTATATGTCATAATATTGTATTCATTCAAAGGTCGACTGCACTAAATGCTGTCTCGCCCTGTTGTTTCGTTGCTCGTGTGTGTCTTGCTCTCTTTGCAGTCTGTGTATTTTGTCCTGTCTGCACTTCTGTGGTCTTGTGGTGTTTCTGGTTTTGTTCTTGTGTTGCTCCATTGTTCTCCATGTTTCATTTCACTGTTTACTGTGTATATGGCTGAAATAACAACAAACCTACTTGACTTGACCAGCATAAACAGGGCTTTCTTAACGTAACCATTGAGTTCACAGTAAGTAAAAAAGCTGAGAACAGTGTTGCACCTGATACACTTGCGCCAGTGCTACACACTGCAGTGTCAGTGTCAGTACGGTGCTGAGTGACTGTGATTTGTGAACTGACTAGACATTTTAGACAGAGTTATAGAGTTGAAAACATTTGCCTTTAAAACTGAACATTTACCTGAAGTGGCCGACTCGCACCTTCCTTCCTGTCAGATGTGTGTGTAAAATAACTGAGAAAACCTGTAGGTCATGTACAGACTCAGAGATGATCTGAGAAAGAAGAGAAAACTTGCACTTTAAAACTCACTTTAGAGCCTAAATCTGGAAGATTCACTCATCTAAGCTATTTTTGATGTTTAAGGGTCGTTATACTGATTGTAACACCACTGAAAAATCTGAGATTTTCTAAAATACAGTCCATTACCACTTTTGTTTGTCACAGTATAACACATGACGCACATGCAACACATGATGCTATCAGTACTTCAGCCAAGTTTATCAAAAACTTTAAGAGATGGAACTGTTGGAAAGAGATCAACAGTTGACTTCTCTGCATTTTTCCACATTTCCTCTTTTGAAATATCCAGATAAATGACATTTTATTTCTGTGAAATGTCTTAAATGTCTCAAAAGATTGAATGTCTTCAGAGGATTTGCAAACATAAAATGTATTTAAATCTTAAAATTGTAACTGAAAAAACAGAATCAAAGTTGTTATTTCATGTAAAAATAATAATTTACAGTCAAAGCAACGCCATAGTTATTCACGCCTGGGAGTCCCTGAGAGAACAACAGGCCCCACTGTCTCCGGGTTTATAGAATAGCGCATAGAATTGTACATGACTGAATTGGGAAGGGGAAAAAAAGCTGAATAAATAAGTAAATAAATCATTAAAGAAATAAATAAGTAAGTTACACAGCATGTGTACAGTGTCCACTCCAGTGTGATTTTTTTTCCCTGTACAACATGCCTAAAAATGAATCTAAACTAAAATTCTGACTGTGATGGATGGATGTGAAGGAATAAATGAATAAAGTCCTGACTGTACCTGTGGAATATGGCTGGTGTCACACAGGCCATACGAGAGGAAGGCAGTGGCGTTGGGTGGGATTGCGTAACCCGGGACCACTGCTAGTCCAGTCATTAAAACAGCGGCATCATACTGCCTCAGCTGAGCAGTGTAATAAAACCGCAAGCCTGAGTTATCAAGCCGTCCTGCATACACACAGACAGACATACACACACAAACACACCGTTCATATTCCCCATGCTGTCTCACAGCCCTCAATGTAACATCAGCTTGATACTAATGCAGACAACACTTGTGCTACACTGTGTTTTGAAGGCTTTGGCTCACTTAAGAGTTTGCAATACCTGAAGTTTTATTCAGATTATTGTAGTGCACCTCCAGCCTGTAGAGGACATTCCCTCCATCGCCCCCAACAGGAATCCCAGCAGCCTCAGGAAGCTCAAAGGCCTGAAAACAGCAATGCACCTTTTTTGGCAAAAAGTCAAATGAACTTTTTCCTTATCCAAATCAGATCAGCCAAGATATTTCTTGCATCTAAAGTTTGCTTCTTTAATTCTGAACTTGAGCCACAACGCTAATGTAGCTAACAAGTAGTAGAAACTTATGGCCAACAGTTAGCATTGTGCAAGCTGCATGCATAAATAATAAAACAGCGCTGAGTCATTAAGTAAAGTGGCCCCTTATAGTCATGCGTGAACACATCACACCACACTACACTACTAAGAGTGAACAGTGTGAAATTATTTCTCTGCATTTAACCCTTTCACCAAGTGAAGCCGTGGGCAGCTAACCACTAGGCCACCAGGTAACCTCAAACAGGCTTGCGCAACATTCTGTCTGTAAACAAAAAATTATATTTGTTTACACTTGTAATGTTTATTTGAATATAATTTTTCTAGATATTTGCATTACTTAGTTCTAGCTGTTAATGTTTTCTTTAATTTATTGAAACTATATTGCGCAGCCTCAAAGACGTTTCAGGGGGTTATTTCACAACACGTTGTACTTCTAATGCAGGCATAATACAAGCCAGATGGCTGCTAATGCTGGTTTTAGTACTAGAAAGCTGTTTCTGTCTCACAAAAAAGGTGTGGTAATGATTTCATTATGTGTTTGGATTAGAGCTCAGCTCTAAATTGTGCAATACAAATAAGATACCCTCTGGCCTCACTGTCCTTGTGTGGACTTCAAGACATTCTCATTTTGGTGTTCAAAGGTGTGCCCGTCCTGTGGGTTGTAAATATGCTGCATTGTACTTGTGCCCGTCCTGTGGGTTGTAAATATGCTGCATTGTACTTGTTGTAGTTAAGCAAATTAACTTTGTAAATAAATGAACTATCCTTAACTATCCTATAAACTGGTGGTTGTACATGCGGAGTCTGCACATTGCACAAGTTTGTCCCAAATCTGTACTAATGGAAAATGCATCAACAAACTAAGCACCTTGCATGTTGTTGACATCACCAAGGTATGTTGAGGTGGACCACAGTGCTTAGTGTGCTATTTGGAATTGAGCTAACCAAGAGAAATGTTGGGATAAATGGGGTAGTGTAGACTTACTAGGGTAGGAACAAATGGATTGTTACATTTAAAAAAAATAATCCAAAGCCTTGAAAAGTCTAAGTGGGGTGATGGTACATTCATCAGCAAGCCAGGGGGCTGGATTTGGAAGAGAAGCACTCTTATCAGCAATAGATTTTGCTGCAACCGAACTAGTAGTCTGTTGAGGTTTCGAAACAATGTGAAGTTTCAAAACAGCATGTTATGGTGTTACCAAAGCATTCAACTATGGGTTATAGACTTACTCAATAATGCTTTGATTTATCCCTTGAAAAAGTGTGCAGTTAGTGTGCATTTAGTGTCTTCTGCACTGTGTTTTTGCACAATTAAGAAATAGGGAAATTAATGGAAAGTGCATACATTTCATTTAAAAAGTGCATAAGTTTCATTTTCAGTAAAGTTGTTCTACTTTGAACTATACCCAGGTGACAACATGACTGTTGCAACACTACAGAGGTAAAATGCAGTCATTCTTGAATATCCGTGTTTCTGGTTAACTAGCAAACACTTTCAGTTAACATTTCACTCCTTCTCGCCTCTTGCATGGTTAAATCGAGTAGGCACACCCACCCAGTCATGTTATCCAACAAACAGTGAGGGTGGTGCTTAATGCAGTCACTTGAACGTCGAGCTCAAGGGTGCCCAGTTTTTTGTCTTAGGGAGCTGAAGTGTTTCATTGTAGCCAAAGGGGACGATACGAATATTTAGCTCAGGAATGCCCAACTTTTTAGTCTTAGAGATCAAAGTGCACTGTGATGGGCCAATGGCCCAAAGAATAAATCAATATACAAATAAAAAAGTTAGGTAGGTTTCAAATGAAGCTTTTAAACATGCACAGTGTTTGGCTTACATTGGCCTGGGGGCCACACATTTGAAGGAGGACTGTTTTGTTGCCCTATTTACAAGCAATGTACAAATGAAAATGTAGGTAGGTTCAAATTTAGCTTTGAAAACACATAGTATGTTACATGATGCTATATTTTGCATAGTATTTGGGTAGAGCTGACTTTGGCACTTTTGAAGGAGGACTGTACTTTTGCCCTCTTTCGTCCCACTGTGTTGAACACATAAGAAGCTTTAACTCCAACCTTATAAAGCTGAGTGTCACTCACCCCTCCTCCCACTCCCCACGCAGCCACGGCCTGGTAGCACTCAACTTGTGTTTCCCTTGTGTAACACGCCTCCTCTATGGGCGATGTCACCATTGGTGGACAGCGGTACAGTAGCAGATGATGCACCAGGTCCAGATTTTCTATCAGTGGCTCTACCTGAAAACAGTAAATTACAATATTCTTCAAGTCAAGTCAAGCCACATAGGTTTATTGTCATTTCAGCCATATACACAATACAAAGTGCAAAGAAACAACGGTCCTCCAGGACCATGGAGCAACACACGAACAAAAACAGAAACACCACATGAGTGCAGGCAGGACAGGAACACAGCGAGTGCAAAGAGAGCAAGAGAGAGTGCAAGAAAAACACAAGATCAACAAAACAACTGTACAAGACAACATTTAGTGCATTTGTATGAATACAGTTTTGTATGAATACAGTTTCATTACAGATCCCATTATAACAGACACTTCAATCTGTATTCTGTGTTCTGTATTCTGGGACAGGAGCCACCTAATCTAAATCAGACCACTTAGCTTGTCCCACTATTTTTCATGAGACCAGATTTAATGCAATTGCTTAATAATAAACACAGCTACTTACACGATACACATGGTACTTCTTATCAAGAGCAGGGAGTTTCATAACCTTGCAGTGGTAGTAAGTTTCCTGGGCTGGTACAGTAAGCTGTAAGGGAATCATGGAGGACAGTCTTTAATTACAGTGACATACTAAACCTACAGTAAAACACCTGCTGTTAAATCTATGATGAGCACTGATGTGCAGAATGAAGTCCTGGCTAATGTCATTTAGAAAATACCAGACAATGTCTCATCTGTCATGATATTAAACCCACTCTGCAAAAAATTATGTTTTGGCAAATTAAATGATCCTAAATTTAGTTAACATGCTTGACGCTTCTCATTAACACCTCTCAGTTTTAAAAACAGTTTTAAAAGAATCCAACTTACTTCTAGACATGTTTGGTTTGGAGTAATTCTATCTAGTAAAAACATCTGATTCCCACAGTCAGACAGTTTTTCTAAGTTCTCAAAATGTGCCGTTATGTTTTCTCTAGTGTTTTTTTCAAAGAGTTCAGAATGGCTGGAGGTGGTTCCCATTCAAAAAGCTCATTTTACAGTGAGTTTCTCTGTATCGAGTGACCACAACTGTTAGAAACCCAATAGGACAAACATTTCTGTGTGCTAAACATATCTGTTAAAAAGATTCAAAGCCAAGAGACTCTGAGTCTTTCAGCAAAATTACTGTTGTGTTGGAAATATACATATAACTTATGTGGTGTATGTGGTGTATGTATGAATGATGTGATTCACAGATACAGATCACCTTTTAAAAATCAGAAGTGTGGCACTTATAGGTCACTGAAAACGCTGCTAAAGGCATGAACTGATGTAACTGATAAGATGGTGTTGGTAAAAAATAAACTAAATTAAGATGGTATTTGGTCAATTGTGACAATGAATCAGCCTTACATTGGTCATGGTCACATCAAAGTATTTGCTGTCCGGCAGCCTGGCTTTGGGCATGAAGTTCAGAAGGTTCACCTCCTTCGTGCCTCGCTGGCCTCCGTGGTAGCTGATCTCATCAGTATTACCGTAGGCGTAAATCAGCTTCACTGGCACTTCCTTAGGGAGGGTGGTGAAAAATTTTCAGAACCAGTTGAAATTTCAAAGTAAGGAGGTGTGGGGCACAGTTTAATGTGGATAAAATGTAATATGGATTTTATATGTAGTTCAACAAGTAAAGCATTCCCATAACAACATTCATCTGCCAATACGGACAGGAATCTGAAAGATTGCCCTGTCAAAATAATTACATAATCACCTGATTGCAATTATGTGAGATAAATGTTTTCCACTGGGTCAAAGCAAATGCATGCAAATAAAAAAGAAACTGAAAATGTCAAGAGCAAAAATCTTAATTCTGACTGGTACTGCTAGCATCTTTAGGGGGTAACAATAAGTGATGTTTGTTTAATTAATGTTTGTTAATAACACCTTTAGAGGGCAGCAGTAAGTAATGTTTGTTTATTTGATGTTTGCTAATAGCACCTTTAGAGGGCAGCAGTGAGTAATGTTTATTAATTTAATGTTTGTTAATAACACCTTTAGAGGGCAGCAGTGAGTAATGTTTATTTATTTAATGTTTGTTAATAACACCTTTAGAGGGCAGCAGTGAGTAATGTTTGGTTTCAAAGATCCTACAACTATTAAGCAGATAGCTAAGCAATTTGACCACTTTGAGTTTGTACTTTAATAATAGACAATTCATTTGTAATTGCAATTATTTATATGGCTGATAATCATCAGCTAAAACTTTGCAATCATGACAAATATTACTCCAGCTTGACCCTGAAACCCCCCGAGGCATTTTTTTAAGCATGTCAACGAGTCACAGTAAGAGTACACCCTCCACACCGTGGTCTTAGTTTTAACACGTTTTTACATCCAAGCCCCTTAAAGTCAACACTGCGAGAAATATATAGGTGTGCAGTGTAGATCCATATATGGGCCCTTAAAGTTTATGGGTTTAAGGTTGGCTTGTAAGGAAAATAAAAATTCCTGACTATAGATTGAGAATAGTTCTCAGCTGAAAATCCAGAGGCCTGAGGCTTATTCAGTAAAACCAGGCCTGGTGCTTGTTCAAAATGCAGCTCTGAACATTCAAGCACCTTGACTGATTAAACCCACAAGAGTCTGAAAGCTGCAGCTCTAGTGGAATGTGCCCTGGTGAGAAAAGCCCTCAGTAAAGAGAGAAGAGAGAAAGACAGATGAAGCGCAATCTCTCTAGTGGACCAGTTGAACGCAGTGAAGACTCTGCCTCAAGAGAAATGCTGAAATTGCCCACCAAAAAGTTACTAAATTGGTAGTTTTACATTTTTATGCCGCTGATCACTGGAACACACTTTTTAATAGGAATTTTCATCAAACTCTCAGTGTACAGGTGATTACCACAAACAATAACGTCCCTTTACAAACAAAGATTAAACTTTGGGATCAAAACTTGATTACAATGGGTTGTCAGCATCTGCCCACTGAACCTGTTATAATTTTATATAGAGTCATCAGGGTTTTTCTTGTTCTTTTATAAGGGCTAACTGTACAAAACAGTATTCCTCTAAATCACAGGCTCGTAATAGAGTTTCAAATTTCAAATTAAGTGACCACTACAAATTGTTCTGTAACTTCTTGGTAACTGCTATGAATATTTAATGGAAAGATGAAAAAACGGAGGTTAGTTGTCACAGTATAAGATGCCAGAAAAGTCTGGAAAATCAGTATAAACATAATCAGCTGAGTAAAGTTAGATGTTGTTTGAAATAGATAAACTTGAATAAACATAAACATACACAAAATCTACATTGAAATAAATAGCATTATTTAAAAATGTTGACTCTGGCAATTTCATTTTTGACCACTAAGTACAACAGAAAATAATCCGTAAACGATTTTTATAATTAAAATTATCAGTTTTTATGTATATAGGAGAATAGACTTATCTCATTGTTGATTTGGGATTGGGTTAAAACTAACCCCATCGTGTGGAGGCTGCACTTTAGCCTGGCTAACTCTCATGGTAAGTAAATTACAGTCCTCAAAATATTACAGTCAGGCAGAGAGCAGTTAAAATAGTACAGGTGTGAATTCTATGACTTACACACAGCATAATAATCTAAAATCTTTTTTGATAGTAAAAAAAGTTACAAAAATAGGGTCAATCTTCTGGTTATTTCTGTCTGATTTCTGTGAAAATGCGCCAAAGACACTGCTAATGCAATTCAAGCAGAAGACCAAAAGCATATTCTTCTTAAATCTATTTAAGTTTCTCAAAAAATTGTGTAATATTTCACCCCACCTCCTTTACAGTACAACCACAGACGACCCTGCAGAGACTAGGGCAGAGGCAGCGGGCCTCCTGCTGTATGGACCTATTCTGCAGGACTGAAAAGCACCTGAAAGACGATACCTGCCAAACCACCAGGCTTAAATTCCAACTTTTGTCCCTCACTGCTTGGTACAGTAGTCACTGCTGAAGCTAATTATTATAAGAAAGTGACGGAATGGGAACATAATGGAAAAGGTCTCATAAAACTGCAATTTACTCACAGTTATGGGATAGTCGTCTTCATCACAGGCGCTGATGGATCGCTGGAACTTCATTACTGTTTGTCCATCTGCCTCAGTCAGGAAGACCTGTTCATAGTTCTGCTGCCTGTCCAGAAGAGGCAGGTAGTTCCCCACAGCATGCCTGTCCTTAACAAAACACAACATTTGGTCAGACATGTCTCCCAAGTGTTTATATTATGGAATACTGAATGCATGAGTTAAATCTGTAACTGTAATTTTCCTACATCACATCCTGTACATATTTGCATTTTCCACTGCTAGCTTTACCTATAAATGTCTTTTCATACACAAGTTATTTATAATGTAACTGTATATTTATTCACACTCAAATACATATGAGATGCAAAATGTACTCTACATCTATCCACCATACATCTATTCTAATTATTTTTGGTTTTGGCATATTGTTATTTTTGGCATAGAAGCACCATATTTAAAAAAAATAGAACCTGATTCTATTCCATGTGGACAGGCGTGACTGTTTCCATCTATCAAACTGAGAAGTTCCAACCAAGGTTCATGCTCAGTAAATCTGTAATATGTAGAGAACCATGTATCCATCCAGTGCTATTGTCTTCTTATCCAAAATGAGAATTAAAATATATGTATACAAATACACATACAGATGTATGTCTTGGTGGAGTTTAACCATATTTAAATAGACAATATAGAATAAACATAGTAAAAATATTTGCAGAGAATTCATTATTCATTGCATTATGTTGAATAAATATAGATATAATATATGCTGTTGCTTTAGGAAAGCAAAATCACAAAATAAATTATACATGAGGCAAGAAAAACTTTATTATTTTTCAATAAGTTAATGTAACAATATTTTATTCTAAGTCATTTTGGACCCTTTCTTTTGGTACACTTTGGTCATGATATTATGAGAAAACATGAAATTTATTGGCTAATTCTTGCCAAAGTCTTGTATATGTACTGTTTTTTGTAATTGTATTATTATTCCAACAACAATAAAAATAAATCATATAATTAAAATATCATTACAAAAAAACATATACAAAACATATACAGTTCTATACATTTTTATATGAAATAAAATGCATCAAAAATATAATTCATCACATATATGAGTTAATTACCGTAAAATATATGCCGTTGGGTCCGACTCCTCCAATAACAATGTCAGCTCCGGTCATTCCTCCACTGGGGCTGAAGCCAAAGCCGACCCAGCCTGTGGTCTTCACTCTCAGCTCAAAAAGGATGGAGTTCTTCACCAGGTCAAATCCCCACCGGAGCAGGACACTGTTACTCGGGTCCAGATTCACAAAGAAGGGGAGTGTGGGGTCCACATCAGTCCCAAAAACATGGGACAGAAATAAGGTCAGGGGCACAAAGAGAGATAAAAGACCCATGGTGGCACCTAACTGACTCTATCAGAGCACACTCAGTGTCTCTTTAACCTGAGCAGTCCCTCTGGAGAGGTGAGCAAACGTGAAGTTCCTTTTTGTTTGTTCTGTTACTGGCGTCACACTCCCTCTCTCACATTCTTTTCTTCTCTCTCTCTCTCTCTCTCTCTCTCTCTCTCTCTCTCTCTCTCTCTCT
>JBBJLS010003609.1:0-16476 GCA_037577275.1 Bryconaethiops microstoma
CTTTGAACTGCATGCGTCGTGACTGACTTTAGTGTTGTGTCGTTTGCGAACGATTCATTCAAAAGAACGAATCTTTTTCATTCAAAAGAACGACGTCCGGCACAGATGTGTCGGACATCGACCAAATGGTAAAGAATAAGTGGAGATTGGCTTGACTAAATGAAATGGGCAATAATGGCAAGCCATTTAGTTCATGGTGCAAAAAAAAGAAAATGGCGGGTGTGTGCTTTTGTGTGGCATCTCAACTAGGGGATTAGGGGATAAAGGACAACACAGCGATAAAAATGTTATGCATGGTGGTATGTGCCAGCGACACAGAGCAATAGGTTTAAAAAAAATAAAAATAATTTCAGTCAGATGATTTATTTTTTTTTTGCTTTAATGCATGCCAGTGTAGAATGTGTAAATGCAAATTCAATGAGAGATGGTCGGAGGACGAGAAGTACCGTGGCTGGTTGAAAAAGACGTTTTATGTTAGAGCTGTTGCTCCAACATAAAACATGAAAAGAAGTATGTGCATTCTTGAAATCAAGTAAATTCTAGGCTATTTTTTTGCCGCCTTGATGTTCTTAATTTTTCCTCTTGGAGGGCTTGAAAAGGTCTTAAAAGTAATTGAATTTGCATAGAAAAAATGTGCAGATACCCTGTTACAGTATTGAAGTAGGGCAGTAAGGTAAAGCAGTCAGACCACATGGTTTATTAGACCTTTGCTCTTCGAGTATGAATGTACTGAGCAGTCACGCTGTGAGAAATGTACTGTTAGCCGTGTCTGATACAGGATGTGGGTTTTTATTTACTTGAGCAGTAAAACACAAACATCAAACAAATGACAGACAAGACTGCAGTAAAAACCGTTATTGAATTTTATTGAATTGAAGTAATAGAAATATTCTGTGCACATTAACAAAAATAACTTTGCATTTACAAGAATAAAACTGCATGAAGACTTTTGCAACTTTTAAAACTATGACAAAGTATTAATTGTCATTTAAGTATTAATTTACTTTCATTCTTGCACACAGATGAGTGAATACGAAAGGATGCCGCTGACTTTCCACCAAAGGCTTAGAACCAACACTAAACTGCTTGTCAATAGAGTCTTCAGGGTCTTAAACAAAGTTGCTCTGTCCTTATAAGCTGTGGTTAAAAAGCAAATCAGTTTGAATTTGAAATCAACTGTAGCATCATTGAAAACGCATATCTTGCACAAGAAAACGGTGTCTCTGAACTCAGGCTTGTCTGAAACCTGTTTTAAGCGTGAGCTAGAAGAGGTTCACAGGAGGATGATTAGAACTGAACCACCTCTATCACTCATATCTATATTGGGCCACTAAACACTTTTACATTAAGGTACCTTCAGCAAACGAAGGTGGGATCAGTTAAGATGATTTTTAATTGATTACTTCTCCCAGGAAATAATATGTGTGCCGATTACACTAATTATTAGGATGAAATTAAGATGGTGCATTTATTCAATCACCAGTAACAGTGTCATTCAGCTTAATGGAGTTTAATGAACATTACTAAGACAGTGACGCAGCAATCGCTGCACTGTGGTTTTAAAGAGTTATTTTTGCTGTTGCAGCTTGTAGGTGTGTGTAATGTTACTGTGTTATTCCAGTGGAGTTAGCAGTCACTATGTCCTGCTTCTCTGCCTTATTCCTCCTCTCTTTAGTCTGTTTACAGGCCCGGCAGCTTGATTCATATTCTGCTTTCATTTGTTCTCTGTGTTTCCTCTGACAAATGACCTGCCCCATGTTTAACCATCCTGACTGTTAATTCTGCACTGTTAATTTGTCTGTTAATCCAAATTTCAATTTTACATTGATTTACACAATGATGCAGAACATAATTTTGAGTAAGTTGGACATTTACTAGTTATTTACTATTTAGATTATTATGTGAGATAAAGATTAAAATCACACTGGTGTCTGCAGAGCCAACATGAGCACATTGTGGGCATCTTCTGCCAGCCCATCAAGACAGTTCTTCAGTGTGAAGTACACGGTGGCGAAGGACAGTGTACCACTGACCAGAGATCCCAGGCCAGGGATGAAACTCAGCCAGTATTCTGCTGCAACTTCTGCAGCTAAAGCAGTGCTGCCAGTCAGCAACTTAATGACCAGATCTTTGTTTATTTCTGCATGCAGAGGGGACTTCATTACAGCCTTCAGCTCATCTACAGACTTCCCTGATCTGTAAGAGAGTTTTTGCAAAGTGGCAGGATCAAGACTGAAGGCCATGTAGTATCTTTTAAGCTCTGCCACCAAGATCATCACATCTACAGCAACTGAAAGAGATGCATTCAGAACAGGGATTGGAACAGCTGCCACACCAGCAGACAGCAGAGCCAACTTCCAGATGTTTTTCTGCAGCGCTGTCTTCTTTCTCTCAATGATATCAAGGTTGATGTTTGGCAGGGCAAGCATCAGCACATGTCTCTTGTGCTGGGGAAGTTCCTCCTCTATGGTCTCCTCAAGACGGTTGAAATCATACAGAGTAAGGTCAAAGCTCGAGATCAGGAAGACAACAGGAGAGCTTATATCAATCTTTTCCAGCCCTAGAACAAAAGAAAATGTCAATTTTAAAAAGATGCACTGAAGTGTTTAATAATAATAATAATAATAATAATAATAATAATAATAATAATAATAACAATAATAATAAATGATAATGTTAACAACAATGACAATAATAATTATAACAATGATTATGGTAATTATTATTATTAGTAGTAGTAACAGTAGAATATAATTAGCATGTTATTATTATTGTTGCTGTTGATGTTGCTTTCATAAATCAACAATAATATATGTTAACCCATGATAAGCAAACCTTGAATGCAGTCTCTTCGAATGTGATCCAAGGTTCGTTGCTCGTTGAATGTCTTCTTTTTTTTTTCAGCAAAAATGTTGCTGTCAATCTTTGAGCGAACGAAGTAGAACCTCTTTCCCATTTTTATTATCTCTTTTGCTAAATGGGCGTGGCACTCTCTGAAGCGATCTGATGCGATGATGATGAAAAAATCATAGCGCTGGAACCCAACCAGTTTAAGATATTCATCAGCTTTGAAGTTGGGTGTTCCAATTCCGGGGAGATCCCACAGTTTCACATTTGGGTATTTTAGATACGGGTAAGGTGTAGGATCCTTAGTGGTCTCTACAACACCAGTTTCTGCAGAGCCCTCCTCTTCATCCCCCAGTCCCCTGACGGCATTGATGAAGGTGGACTTCCCAGAGCCAGACTCTCCTGTTATAGCGATGTTCAGTTCTACACGGTCTTGCTGTTCCAGATAAATCTTAATCTTGCTGACAGCTGATGGCAGATCTTCATCAGCCAGAGCCTCTTTGATGTCATCCTGGGTAATCATATCAAAGCCAAGATTCTGGTCCAGTGACTCTCCAACATCAGCGAATTCAGAGTTAGCCATCTATAAAACAAAATGAATTAGCTTTAAGAAACTTAAAACCCACCAGATTGACCAGGAGTTTCTAAGATTTCTTCTCTTTACACACATTCTCTGTGTCCCATTAACTCTACGGATTACAATCCAGCCACATTTTTAGGTGCAGATGGAGGTTTCCCCTGAATTCAGTGTAGGAATAAATGTAACTCAAATTTACATATCCTCCACCAGAATCAGTTTAGGCTGATTTACCACTATATTCATCAATTGATTAGTTAATATTTAATTATTAATGGATTAATTATTTATTAATTAGGGGTTTTCTATCAAGCAGGGTTCATTAAGGAAACCAGCATAAACTATTTGGCCAGCGAGATTGTTCAGCGGGAGTACGGTAATTAACCCTTTAAAGCTCTTCCTAACAACATATTAAGAAGAGTTCACTTGAAGAGGGCATTAGTTAATTATTATTATTATAATGAGCATAGGTAACGTCTATCACAGCCATGAAGTGACTTTTAATGAAGAAGAAAGAATCACTGGTCACGCTAAGACAACATTTATTGACACTCTAGACAGACGTTTAACACACATAAACACAAAATAGAGTGAACGGGAGTAATGGGTCGTATGAGTGATGATAAGGCTTAAAGTTATGGAAAAACAGTTTGTCCCTGAACAACAAGCTCCTGAATTAAGTACAACAGCCCAATGTTCCAAGACCAGTTTAAGCATTTGAAACCTTACACCAGAGTTTGTCAAAGTAGAAAGAAGCTTTTACTTATGCACCATGAGGATGAAGCGAAGCGAAGTCTGGGGCGTCAGTCTTGGGCTGGAGAGATGGAGCAGAGTTTCAGGCCTTGGGTCTTGAAGCTTGAAGGCAGGGAGGATGACGAAGTTTTCAGCGATGGGGAAGGCAGAGTGGAGTTGTTTGGGAGAGTGGGCTCAGGTCCTCTTTCCCAAACATGTGCTCAGCAGTCTGTGGGCGGGGGTCACCCTTTATGGTGAGGAAGGGCCAACTCCTTGCCCCCCCTGCCACTTGGCCACTAGCCAATCAGGGAACCCCCCCTCCTTGGTGCAGGGCGTGAAGGGGGAGGAAGTCCCTTTGTTCTTCATTGTTTTTCATTATTTTTTGTAACGAAAATATTTCCTTGGGTGAAATTCCCAAGGTGGCATAGTCGATTTCTTATCTAGGGTGATTTCTTAACTTAAAAACAAACCTCGGCCACATCTGTAACTACTCCCTTCCTGTTTGCCCACTCCCTTCCTGTGTGCCCAAATCAGGAAGACATCAGGAGTTTTTACACCAATCTTTTCCAGCCCTATAATGAAAAACAAGACATTTTAAAACACTGGATATGAGTCACTGGAACAATACACTAACAAAATAGTTAATAAATATGTCACATTCATTTTTCAATCTTTTTTATAAATAAGACAAAAATAAGATAAGTAAACCTTCAATGCAGTCTTTTCAGAAACAATGTCTTCTTTCTTTCCTCAGCAGAAATGTTGTTGTCTGTCTTAGTGGGAACAAAGTAGAACCTCTTTTCGATTTGTATTATCTCTTTATTATGATTTTTTTATGATCTCTATATTATTATCTCTTTCTTATGGGCATGACACTCTCTGAAGTGGTGATGATTTAAATAATCATAGCGCTGGAATCAAACCTGTTCAAGATACTCATCAGATTTGAAGTTGGGTGTTCTGATTCCAGGGAGATCCCACAGTTTGACATTTGGGTATTTTGGATACGGGTAAGGTGTAGGAATCTTAGTGGTCTCTCCAACACCAGTTTGTGCAGAGCCCTCCTCTTCATCCCCCAAACCCCTGAAGGCAGTGATGGAGGTGAAGTTCCCAGAGCCAGACTCTCCTGGTATAGTAATGTTCACTTCTTCACGGTCTTGTTGTTCCAGATAAATCTTAATCTTGCTGACAGCTGACGGCAGATCTTCACAAGCCTTTTTGATTTCATCCTAAGAATCATTTCAAAGCCAAAAAAACTTTTTGCATCATCACCGATTTCAGACTTAGCCATCTATAAAAAATGCAGTAAATACATTAATATATAATTAATTATGTTACTGCAGTCAAGAAAAATTTAAATATTAACTAAAGAAATCTAAGCATTCACTCTATTGTCCCAAGTAAATCTATGAGAATTTGAATTATAACGTCTCACCAAACAAAATGAAAAGACCATGAAAAATGAAGTACAAGGAGCTAATGTTTATATATGATTGTCCATGGAGTGGAACTGACTTCAGTAATGACTTGGTCTTGCCCTGCTTTAGACTGTCTTGACTTAGTCGTTTAACTTATAGTTATAAATGACCATTTCTTGTTCAGTGTCATTTATTTTGATGACACCTGTGCTGCTTTTTGATTGAAAGTTCACTCTTGAGCTTTATCGTTTCATTTAGACCAGAGAAAAACAGAGATAAACAAACTCCAGTTCCTGTACTGATAAACACTGGATTCTGATAAAAGTCCCATTTCAACTTACTCTATAAGTTACTCAGGACTTTGTCTACATTCCAATTAAGTGATGTGGAAATGATTATGATGTTATTTAACAAATGTAACAGTACTTTTACTGTAATGAGTAGTCTTGCAACATTTTCTGAAATAGTTAATCATAAGTAAAAATGAACACACTCACTAATAATAAATATTAATACTGAAGAGGTGAACAGCTGAGTTGTGCCTGAAACTGTTATTTTTCTTTTCAAAACACATGTATAAATAAAGGTTTCCTGTTGTGTCTGCAGGCAGATTACAGTACTCGTAACTGCAATGGCAGCCCTTCGTGACTTTTCACTGCTTGATTAAATAACAGGAACAGAAATAAGTGGAGTGGGCGCCAGGATAGCTGAAACAGTGCCAAGCTGCCACCCTGAACATCCTTACACTTTAAGTGTTTTATTATGATTATAATAGAAGCCAGACTTAGGACTAGACTGAAACAGAGAGATTTCACTATTTTAAATGAAATCTTTCTTTCATTCATCTTCAACATATTAACTGGAACCCAGACATCTCATTAATAATTTATTCATAACTTTAGTCTGTAGAATGAAAAGTACTTTCTGGGTCTCAGAAACCTTGCAGTAAAATGGACCTGGAAGTGAAAGTGAAAATTCTTTAACTCTGTGTAGCAGTAATTGTGTAAAATATCAGGTTCGCTGGCTTTTTTAGCCAATGGCTGGACAGTTTTAATTGTTTCCTTAAAAATGCCTCATGTTCAGACAGCCTGGCAGGTCCAGCAGGGACAACAGAGCTGCCCCCAGGATAAAGTGACTGAGGCGTGTCACGTCCCCTCCTCTTGACTCCCCAAAGAATGTAGGCGCTTTGGCAGATGTTCATAGCTCGAAATTCTTTATTTACAAACATAACCAAAGACGGGCTCAAGGGCCCATGAACAAAAGGCTCTTCACGTTTCTAAATAAAGTAAAGGAGTCTGGAGACACACACCTCACATAGAGGCTAAATGCGAAGGTGGACCAACCACCCGGGTCCACCCAAAGTAAACTTAAATACAAAACCTAATTACTCCTGAGCACACCGGAAGCTGATCTAATCACGACTAAAACAAGGGTGGCCGCTGCCTCCAGGCCTGACAATGAGGTAGTTCAAATAACAAATTGTGGTGTTTTTTTTAGTTCCAGCTTCACTTCTTCCACGTGTTTGAGTCTCTTGGCCCTGATGTAAAATAGGAAGGTATGGGTCCTGTTGCCAGGTCATCACCGATCTGGTGGTTTGCTTAATAAAATTGTTTGATGCAACCCTGCACAAGACTCAGAAATGCACACAAAAAACAAAGTCATGCAAAATCAGATTTTTTTTTAACATTTATTTAACAGCAGAGATGAAACCAGAATTTAACCTGAGTGTCCTCATAAAGTGAACAGGAAACCGGAGCTGCCTACTGTAGGACTACTAGACTCAAAATAAGAAAATTTATGAACAATTCTATTGAAATCACAAAAATGAATTAGTCTGTTTTTCTGTGTATGCCATACATACAATTAAACCAGTTGAATTCTGCTAAACTTGACTTCAGAGCAGTTACAGCCAGGGACTGCCAGGCTGAACTAGGCATCTGTCTAGGGTGGTATTTTAGGAAGGGTGCAATCCTCCAACACTACTGAACCAGTTGAGGATTTTCTATCTGAAAATCCTCAACTCCACTGGATCAGAGCGCTGCTTTATGTGCAATGCAGAGTCACAGTACCATGTTTTTAAACAGGAGGAGAGACATAATAAGTAACTGACAGAAGCTTCATATCCTGTCTGCTTTCCCTGATTTCATATGATCTGTCAAAATCAAATAAAGTAAAAACTAAACCTTTTTTGTTCAGACTGTTCAAAAGCTGCTTTTACTAAAAGTGCTTATTACAGTACTGAAGCAGGACAGTAACATAAAGAAGTCAGACCACATGATTTATTAGACCTTTGGTCTCCAAATATTAAAGTACTGAGCAGTCACACTGTGAGAAATGTACCGTTGGCTGTATCTGATGCAGGATGTTTTTTGTTTTTTTTACCTTACCTGAGCTGTCACATTCACATCTGAATTATCTAAATACATTATGACTAAAACATTACTTGACTTTGTCATGGTGCAGAGTACAGGTACAAAGCCAATAAAGTTCAGCTATTATGATACAATGAATATGAGATGAATAGTATTATTTACAGATAAATGTTGCATAAGTGATGCTTTATCTTACAGTAAAACACAAACTACAAACACAAACAAATGACAGACAAGATGGCAGTATAAAACTTATTGAATTTTATTGAACTTGAGTAACAAATATTCTGTGCACATTAGCTAAAATAACTTGGCATTTACAAAAATCTAACTGCGTAAAGACTATTAAACTACGGCAAACTGCTGTCATCACTCTCTAGAAGATTTAAATCCTTCTGACTCCGACTGACATAAAATATTAGACATCCTGAATTGCTTCAAGGATCAGTCCTGTCCTGCTCACTCTGTCAGTCTACTGCATTATATCAAAAGATTTTCTCTGTTATACTGTAAATCCTCATTCCATTAGAACTGATCACATTAGTTACATCTAAGCACTAATTTATTTTCATTCTTGGACACCGATTAGTAAGTATGAAAGGATCCCCCCAATCTTCCGCCAAAGGCTTAGAAACAACACTAAACCTCCTGTCAATAGCTGTGATTCAGAAACATGAACGAGTCTTCAAGGTCTTAAACAGAGATGCTCTGTCCTTATAAGTTGTGGTTAAAGTGCATATATGTTCGAAATTGAATTTAACTGTATCACTGAAAACACATATCTTCCACAACAAAACGCTGTCTTTGAAAACCTGTTTTGAGCGTGAATTAGCAGAGGTTCACAGGAAGATGATTAGAACCAAAGCACCTCTTTCACTCATATCTATATTGGGCCACACACTTTTACATTAAAGTACCTTCAGCAAACGAAAGTGGGAACAGTTAAGATGACTCTGCTTTTTTAACGGATTAACTGGGCAATAAAATGTGTGTCGATTAGCCTAATTAGGTGGATGAAATTAAAAGGGTGAATTCATTAAATTGAAACAGTGTTGTTCAGCTTGATGGAGTTTAATGAACATTACTAAGACAGTGAAACAGTAGTTGGCCTGTGGCCTTAAGCAAATTTTGCTGTTAAGAGCTTGTGGGTCAAGTCTCTGAATAGTGCCACCATTGTCTGATGCGTGTAATGTTACTGCTTGGAGTTAGCAGTAACCACGCCCTGTTTCTGTGCCTCGTTTCCCCTCTCCTTAGTCTGTTTATGGCCCCGGCAGCTTGATTCATATTCTACTCTCCTTTGCCCTCTCTGGTTCCTCTCACAAATGACCTGCCTGATGTTCAACCACCAAGACTGTTACTTCTGCATTGTTAATTTGATTAAATATTCAAAATCAAAAATGTGCTTCACACTGATTTAAACAATGATACATGTGAATTTTAAATTACTATGCATGAAAAAAAACACAGAAAACAAAAAACTGAGAATAAAAGTGTCAAAATGGAATGTGTCAAATACATTTAGAGTAGGACTGGGCAAGTTAACACGTTATTATCACGCTGACAATTATTTTATCGCGCTTGAACACTTTTTTATTACTGTTATATTGAAAGTTCGTTGCTTTTTGTGCTCGACCACTTCACCTCACTCTAAGTCAGATTTATAAACGTTAACTTGCTGTGGCTCGGAATGTGCCTGTTACAATGTTATGATCCTGACTCTGGAACATGGGTGCCGAAAGCATTTTTAATGTTGGGGTACACGCAGTGCTCTACGTCTCGACTGTTTTTTGTGGAGGGGTGAGTGGTTCCACACATTCCTCCCACTATAATGGTTCCGGTCATCCATGCTCTGCACTCTGAGAGTAACTTGTATTTCTTTAACAAACTAGATAAAACGTGAATGCCCTGCAGTGGAAACTAGCTTTGGTTTTATATTTGATTTGATTACATTAACGTTTATCCTCTGCATTTTTTTGCCTTTTCGTGGCAATATGTAATTTTTCATGAATTTTTTTTGTGCTAAATTATTACAAAAAACATAATTTACTAATTTTGTAACATAAATATTGATGTAAATTCAGCAACATTTCCATATAAAATATAACTGAATAAATGTTTTGGTATTGTGGAGAGAACACAAAGAAAGTGTGTTTTGGGATGGTGAAATACTCCTGTACTCAGAGACAGGAGGTTTGAAAGTAGCCAATCTGAGAACGTTATTCATTTCTCCTTGCTGCTGATTGGCTGCTGCCCTGTGACAGATCTCAGATAACAGTTTCCCTCTTGCAGCTATTTCCAGTGTTTCACTGAGTGTTCTTGTGTTTTTCGTTTTGTTCTTCTTAAAGCCCTGTATTTTCATTACTGTAAATTAAATCTATTTATTACTGTATTTATCCTGCATACCAAAGAAAACAACAGTACATACCAAAGAAAACGCGCGTGCATGAATTACAGTACAGTCTATACAAGGTTAATATCGGTATTTACACTTTAGAACTGCGGGAGATCAGTGTAAACTGTACAGTGAGAATACGGGTTTACCTTTACATTTTTTAGGGTAATGTATTAAAATGCAATTAAAGTGTTTTGGGAGCATATTTGCTGGCATATTTAGGGTTTACCCTATAAAAATATGTGCTTTTAGGCATTTTTTTAACACATCACAAATTTGTGGGTTTTTACATCACCACAAATTCTGCAGAGCCAACATGAGCACATTGCGGGCATCTTCTGCCAGCCCATCTAGACAGTTCTTCAGTGTGAGGTGCACGGTGGCAAAGGACAGCGAACCAGTGGCCAGAGATCCCAGTACAGGGATAAAAGCCAGCCAGATTGGTACTGCATCTATAGCAGCAGCACTGTTGCCAGACAGCAACTTAATGACCAGATCTTTGTTTATTTCTGCATGCAGGGGGGATTTCATTACAGCCTTCAGCTCATCTACCGACTTCCCTGATCTGTCAGAGAGTCTCTGCAAAGTGGCAGGATCAAGACTGAAGGCATTGTAGTATCTTTTAAGCTCTGACTCCAAGATCGCCACATCTACAGCAACTGAAAGAGATGCATTCAGAACAGGAATTGGAACAGCTGCCACATTAGCAGACAGCAGAGCCAACTTCCAGATGTTTTTCTGCAGCGCTGTCTTCTTTCTCTCACTGACCTCTAACGTGATGTTTGGAAGGGCCCGAATCAGCACATCTCTCTTGTACTTAGAAAGTTCCAATTCTATGGTCTCCTCAAGAAGGTTGAAGTCATAGATAGCAAGGTCAAAGCACGAGATCAGAAAGACAAGAGGAGTGTTTACGCCAATCTTTTCCAGCCCTATTATGAAAAGCAAAACATTTTGAACATTAAAACAATATAGATTATTTGAACAATACACTGATGTAATAGTTAATAAATAGCTTAATGTTCATTTAAATTTTTTTTAAACTATATATAATACAATGTGTTAACTCAATAAGCAAACCTTGAACGCAGTCTTTTCGGATGTTTTCCAGTATCTTTTCCTTGTTGAATGTCTTCTTTCTTTTTGCAGCAGAAATGTTGGTGTCAATCTTTGAGCGAACGAAGTAGAACCTCTTTCCTATTTTTATTATCTCTTTTGCTAAATGGGCGTGGCACTCTTTGAAGCGATCCGAAGCGATGATGATGAAAAAATCATAGCGTTGGAACTCAACCATTTTAAGATACTCATCAGCTTTGAAATTGGGTGTTCCGATTCCGGGGAGATCCCACAGTTTGACATTTGGGTCATGTGGATAAAGGTAAAGTGTAGGATCCTTAGTGGTCTCTACAACACCAGTTTCTGCAGAGCCCTCCTCTTCATCCCCCAGTCCCCTTAAAGCATTGATGAAGGTGGACTTCCCAGAGCCAGACTCTCCTGTTACAGCAATGCTCAGTTCCTGACAGCATAGCTGGGAAAAATGATCTTTAATCTTGCTGACAACTGATGCCAGATCATCATGAGCCAAAAACGTCTTGATCTCATCATCACTAATTTCAAAGCCAAGATTCTGGTCCAGTGACTCTTTCCCTGCAGCATCAGGGATTTTAGACTCATCCATCTATAAAATAAAATACATCAGCATTATCTTGGTGTAAAATTTATGCTCAGATCAAACCCCAGTTAGCAGTCATTGACACTAATAGTACCCTGACTGATTCGTCTTCAATATCAGTCTGCATTATTTGACTGTAACCAAACACCTTTCACCAAAACATTATTAAATTAGCCAAAACCTAACCATTCAGGTGGAAAAATGCAACTAAGCTGATCTCATTCATCAACTTCTTATTCACATCTTTTGGATCACACAAAATGCTGTTGCAGTAGCTACTTATACTAGTTGTTAAATGCAAGTGTGATACTTACTCATCAGCCTTTATGCACAAGAGGCAGTTCATTTCATGAGTGTTATTTAAAGGCTTAACTCTAGATTATTAAACTGTTTAATGATCTAGAATTAAGCCATTGGACCTTTTGGCTTGACTAGATGTTTTGCATCACTCCTCTCGACATCATTTTACTGAACTATACTTCTAAAACAAACCATTTACAGTTAAATGTCATTACTGTTCTCTACTAAATATCTGTGTTCATTCACAAAAACTGGCAGATACACTCCTAACAAACAAAATAACGTACAGTAATTCTAGTGTATGATTTTAAAGGTCTGTCATTTTATTTCATGTTTTTTTTAAATAATACAGAGTTAAGAGTTCAATAAACATTCTTAAAATGAACTGGCTCTTGTGCATAAAGGGTGATGAGTAAGATTCAGACCTGCAAACACCAACTAGTAAACATTGCTACTGCAGCAGTGTTTAAGATGGACCGGAAAATGTGAATAAGAAGCTGGGGAACAAGATCCCAACTTCAGCCTCGTACAAGCAGACATTTTAGTTGCTAGTTTGACATCCTTTATGATAGCAGACAGATAGCTGTGCTGTTATTTGCGACGGCAGGCCTTTGTGATTTTTACTGCTTGAATAAATATCAGGAACAGAAACAAGCGGAGTGTGAGCCAGGATAGCTGATACAGTGCCAGGCTGCCACCCTGAACACTCTTACACTTTTTATGCAATAATAAAAACCTGCCCTGTCAGAGTTTACACAAACTTAGGACTAGACTGAAACTGAGAGACATTTTCGTAAAGTCTGACAATTCAATTTTAGCTTCAGCACGTTTCCATATTCACTGAAATCTCATTAATAATGTATTCATACCTTTAGTCTGTAGGATGAACAGCACGCTGTGGATCTCAGAAACCTCGCAGTAAAATGGACCTGGGAGTGAAAGTGAAAACTATTCCCTCGCCTTTTCCTGTTCGTCCATTTCCGTTTATTTCTTAAAAGTGTCTCATGTGCAGGCAGCCTGGTAGGTCAATCATTGACACCAAAGCTGTCCCAGGATAAAGTGACTGATGGGACAGTTCAAATAGTGACGTGGAAATTTTATAATAGTAAAACAGTTATTATCGTGCTGTGGCTTTTTCTGATTTTTAAAATCCTGCAGGTGGCAGTATAGTGACGTTTTTACAATTCCAGCTTCACTTCGTCCGTGTATTTGATGTAAAATATGAAGGTTTGGCGCGGGTTGCCAGGTCATCACCTAAAACCGAGCTGGTTTGTGGTTTAATAAAACGGTTTGATTCAACCCTGTAACAGACTCAGAAAGGCTAAATAAAAGCAACACAAAAAAGTTACGATATCAGGTAATCCATTTATTTCTCAGCAGAGCTAAAAACAGAATTAAACATGATGTCTTCATAAAGTGAACAGGAAACCAGAGCAGCTACTTTAGGTAAGACTCAAAATAATTCTGCTAAAAAAAACCAAACAAACAACAGCATCAGTGTAATTAAGTAAAAAAGATGATCAGATTGTTCGTCTGACTTTATGCCTTGCCATACTCTCTCTCTCTCTCTCTCTCTCTCTCTCTCTCTCTCTGAAAACAACTGCTGAATGTTTGCTCTTCAGCTAAGCAAACCAAACAAGGATGAACTGAATGATAGCACCATGCAGCCCTTAGTAAACAACTTAAACATGTCAAACCAACAGAAAAATAAACCTGTTAAATTCTGCTTTTCTTCTCAGTGCAGTTATAACCAGGACCGGTGAACTAGGCAGTTGTCTAGGGTGGTATTTTAGGGAGGGTGTAAACCCCTAATGCTACTGGACCTGTTGAGGATTTTCAATTTGAAAAGTTGCTGCTTGATTTGTAGAGTCACAGTACCGTGTTTTTAAACAGGAGAGTCGTGATGAGTAACTGAAGGAAGCTTCCTGTCCTGTTTGCTTTTGCCTGATTTCATATGATCTGGCAAAATCAAGTAAAGTTCAAACTGGGTGCTTTTTGCCCCCTGGGTGCTTGAGGCAAAGGTCTGGCAGTAAGACAAGAAAGTGTGACCACGTGGTTTACTAGACCTTTGCTCTTCAAGTATTGTATTGATCAGTCACTGTGAGAAATGTACTCTTGTGTATCTGATATTGGATGTGTGTTTTTGTTTATCTTACCTGAGCTGTCATACCTTTCTTACAAGAGAAATGAATTATTTAATTTGTCATTATGTTAAATAAATATTTATGTTATTATGTTAAATCTTCTTGCTGATCTATTTGTATTGGGTTTTAGCTGGTCTCAGCACTGCTGCTAAATAAATATATCACATTTTGAAACAGTAATCTTGTGATTTGGTTTTATCATCTGAAATTGTATGAGTCTGAAATTTGTATTCTTAATTTGTATCAAGACCAATTTCTTTTTCCTGCTGTTCTTTAAACATAGCATTTTTCCAGACATTTTCTGTGTCTCCAGCACTGGATTCATTAGGCGGTATCTGTGTCAGGTGTGAGCTCAGTAATCAGATCAAACCACAATGTGCTGGGTCAACAGCTCTGTCATTTTTTCTCCAAAAAAGCATAAAAAAAATAAAGTTGATGCTCACCCAACAAATCAATTCAGAATGTATCTTTTTTAAACTAGTAAGTTATGTCCATAAGGACAGTTCTGACTGTTTTACAAGTGTCAGTAGCAGGACAGAGAATGTGCAGTATAATGAATGGAGGGGTATTTACAGTCTGAGTTGTTTATAGCAGAAAACATCAGTGTGGATATATGCATTGTGTTAGGAGAAGTTCAGGGGTGTGTGTGTGTGTGTGTGTGTGTGTGTGTGTGTGTGTGTTCTGGTTGAGGGGCCTAATGGCCTGCAGGAACAAACTGTTTCCCATTCTTGCAGTGGAGACCCGTATGCTACAGAACGTTTTGCCAGATAGAAAAAGGGAGAAGAGGGTGTGTGAGGGGTGTGGGGGATCATCCACAATGCTGGTGGCTTTGTGTAAATGTCAGACGTGACAGAGGGAAGGGAGATCGATGATCTTCTCAGCTGTCCTCACTATCCTCTGTAGGGTCTTGCGATTAGAAGTGGAACAATTCCTATACCAGGCTGTGATGCAGCTATAGAAAAACACAACAGCTGTAAGGGAAATTATGCATATACTCAGTTTGAATTAAGGTAATCAATATACTTAATGTATCCTAAGAGAATCAGTATATTCATTGTATTTGATCATATAGTTGATTTGTCCATTTGGTTGGTCTTTAGTCGATTGTGCTTTATGCCAGTCTGGATTGTATAAAAATTGAATCTGCATTATGTAAAGACACATGAATTAAAACATATATTAAGACTTTAATATCTTACTGCATGCAAAGACAGAAAATTTAATAATTAATGGATGGCACCAGTCCTGAAGGCTGTTACGGTTGAAGCCAGTCTTGAAGGCCGTTAGGGCACAAGATGTGATTTGTAAACTTGTTTTTCTGCACGTACCTACATGTACCATGTATTTCCTTCCTTAAAATATT
Source organism: Bryconaethiops microstoma (assembly GCA_037577275.1). NCBI lineage: Eukaryota > Metazoa > Chordata > Actinopteri > Characiformes > Alestidae > Bryconaethiops > Bryconaethiops microstoma. Next base: position 15,815 of record JBBJLS010003609.1, read on the forward strand.
CCAACAGTTATTTGCATCTTGGGCTTCTAGAAGGTTGATGCCATGGTTCAGTAAAGGTGCATATCATCTCCTGTCTCAAGCATCTTCGCTTGTGCTAGAATATAACTAGTCACTGGCACCTGAAGTGCCTCCATGACGTATGACTCTCATAGTCTCAATGTCAGAAAAACGTATAAGTATCTGCGTTTTGGAGATATCAGGGTAGCAGAATCTTCCTGAACTTTGGGACTGCCCTGGAGCGAAGGACTCTGCCCCTTTGCAAAGGTGAAATAAAGCTTTTGTTCTGAGGGAAGCCTTTTTGTCAATTTGACGATTTTCCACCTGCCATAACACCAGAACTGATTTTCTCTCTCAAACATGTGGAGTTCAACAGGGCTGTGGTTTAAGCCCGGCCCTGTTCAATATATACATTAACACCTTGTGCTGAAGCACTGCAGCACTCCAGGATACCAGGCCTCGACTCCGACATAACACACCTCCTCTACGCCGATGATCTAGTCCTACTGTCTCCCTCTTCAGGAGCTCTACAGAAAAGCTTACACCTGTTAGACTCATTCTTCTTAACAGACGATGCTAACACTGTAATTTGCACATTGAGCTCATTTTTGCACACTGAGCTCATTGTGCATCCATTTTTCCTCATCCGCTAATTTATTTCCTTT
>JBBJLS010003618.1:0-16476 GCA_037577275.1 Bryconaethiops microstoma
AGAGAGAGAGAGAGAGAGAGAGAGAGAGAGAGAGAGAGAGATAGAGAGAGAGAGAGAGAGAGAGAGAGAGAGAGAGATAGAGAGAGAGAGAGAGAGAGAGAGAGAAGGACCTAGAGAGGAAAGCCTGGGTTTGAAGTTTCAGCTCGCAGTGGTTTTGGTTATGGTAGTGTTTTTGTGCATTGAAATGTCTTTAGTTTTAATTAAAGCTCTGCTGTGCGCCAGCCCTCGCTTCTCTGTGTGTTTAGGCCTCCCAGCCTGTGGGCCGAACGTCACAATATTTCTATATGTACATTGTACATCTTGTGTATATACTTATATTGCTTTACATTTATTGCATATTTTAAACAGTTGTATATGTTTGTATTACCATATTTATATTAATTGCACTTTTTCTACTATTTGCATTTGCGGTCAGATACTAAACTACATTTCCTTGTACAATGACAAAGTTGAACCTGAATTTGAATCTGAAATGTAGAAAACCAGCTTATTGCATATTTTTTAATTTTTTTTATATATATTTCTCGCAACACATTTGGTACACGCTATTGTAACTTGGCATTTTTACAGGGGTGGGTAAACTTTTTATATCCACTGCATATATGATTTTATTTTTTCTTTCCAAAAATGTAAAAAGTGTGAATGTTTGTAGTAGAATATGTCACAGAAAACATGGAATTTGGAAAAATGACTGGGAGCAACAATGAAGGATTTGTAATGAATAATTAAAGAATTTTAGCCAAACTCTTCATTCATGTTGATGCACGTTTGTTCTCCAACGAACATTTCCTTGTTCCTTAAAAAAAGTCTCTTTCCCGATTCTTCAAAGCGAATTGACCGTAAGTGCATGACTGGAACTGAAACCTAGAGCTGCTGAAAGGGCATTAACACCTGTCTGGGCTGTAATAGAGCTCCACTTCCTCGTGTTTACATTTAAACAGACAGGTGAGGCCACGCCCAACCTCTCTGGTACTTTTCCACCTTGGATTCACTCTTCACTTCTGGCTGTTTTCCTCTCCTGCTGGAACTGCTTGATCTGAGGTAAATTTCACAGGCTGATTTCCATAAGGTGCACCCAGACAGGGACTCGAGCTCATTCTGACTCTCAACTAAATAAGCCAAGATCAGCCACTGCGTGTTATTATGTGTATTTTTGAACAGATATTTTTTTTAAAGCCCTTTTTTCATTTAGTTAGTTTTTATTTTAATTAAATACATGTATGTTATGTCTTTTCTTTTTATGTCTTATCTATTTTTTTATCTTTTAGTATGTTTATTATTATTATTTTCTTTTTTGTTGTTGTTGCTTTTGTTGTTGTTTTTATTTTGGATAGGAGTGTAGTATAGCTCACAATAAGTGCTTTTTTAACAGATTTTTACATTTTTAACTAGGATTAGAGGTAGCACTGTCAACGCATGCACGTCAGGTGTTGAACTGCCCCTAGGGGTTTGAGTGTGTGTGTGTGTGTGTGTGTGTGTGTGTGTGTGTGTGTGTGTGTGTGCCATTTGGCTAAAATTACAGGTCAGTGAAGGTCACCTTTTACAAATTTCAAAGAAACACCTGCAATCGAACAGGATATGAGATCTATAATGTGTTTGTATAACTGTATTACCATTGAATGCATGTCAAAATATTCTCAAATCTATTAAGGTTTTCCCTTCCAGGGTAAAATCTAAATATTTCTGAGATCAAACTTGATTCTGATCATTACTGTACTCATTAATGCCCCAAGTAAAGGAGGCTACATTGTGTGCAGCCCTCATATCATGAGAAGATATGTAAGCTGACAGATTTCCTAAATGAAAAATGTCCTCTCTTGTCCTCAAACAGTGTATTTCTCAGGACATTTGTCAGTGAAGTCTTCTAGTGATCCGCTGAAGATGGACCCCTTCCTTCAGGTCTCCATCCTGTGGCTTGCCACCTGTGCAGGTGAGTGACAAACTGAGGCTACTTTCCATAAAATACAGTCTGAAATGTACATATTAACATTTCAAATATTGACATATTTGGATCGGTTGATGTTTCAAATGCTCAGGCTCTCTCTCAGCTCAGTCTCGGATCTACATATCTGTCCAAAAGGGTTCCTCGGCCGTTCTGCCGTGCAACTGGACGAACGTAAACAGCAAACTGTCATCCAGCCAAAAGCCACATATCGAGTGGCGCACCATTTCCGAGACCGTGTTCGAGCGACGAGGTGGGGAGTCGTATCAGGGTGAAGGGTACGAGAACCGCGTGGACGTTCCTGAAAATAAACTGCTCAGCGGTGATTGTTCCTTGATGCTGAATAAAGTAGAACTTAAAGATGCTGGTCCGTACGAAAGCTTCCTGCTGGAGACCTTCAAGAAGAGGTCCCTCAGTTCTAGATGGGTTTTCATCCAGAGCGTAGAACTCTCAGTGGATGGTAAGGAGAATTATACATTCAGTCATTGGGGTTTTCTTTAAATAAATAGGAAGACAACCATATAAGGCCATAAAAGACAGTGTATAGGTATAGCTAAGGTTACTCTACAGGTAGAATAAGGGCAATGGGATGTAGGTTGTGAAAGTGAGATGAAATGGCTTGCCTCTGGACCAAGAGGTCGGGGGTTCGAATCCTACCTCCAGCACCACCACTGGGTTCCTGAGCAAGACCCTTAACCCCAAGTTGCTCCAGGGAGACTGTGAGACTGCCCCCTGTAGTTATGGAATGGAAGTCGCTTTGGATAAAAGCGTCTGATAAATGCCGTAAATGTAATATGAATGTAAAGGAAATAAGGAGAATAGGGTGTGAGTGTAACCGGGGTTTAGATATAGGCCTTGATAACAAACTAAACCAATGTTGAGTGGGCATCATTCATTTGAGCTCATTTCTCTATTTCCCCAAAGATACAGTTGAAGAGATTCAAGACACATATTCAGGAAAACGTGAGTGCATTATCTTTCTTTCCTCTAGGAAATAAGTTGTTAATATCATTTGTAACATTCTCTTTGCATTTGTAAGTAATATTCCTTGTTTGTGTGTTTCTATTTTTCCCTCCAGAAATAAAGGAGGAGCGTGAAATTTCACCAAGTGAGTCAATAATTAGTCGGTTCACTTTCTCTTTTTAAAATGAAGTTGTAAAAACACAAAACCTTCAGGGGTTCTTCAGTTTTGCGTCCAGAAACGCAGCTCTTCTGTTGGTGATATTAGTGCATTGTAGACAGCAGGAAGACTGCTGGCCACTGGCTGGCACTGAACTATGTTGTTTTTTTAGTCTCTACACCTTCAGGCCATTAGCCACTTGGTTTCAGTGAATAACTCCCAAAAAAGATTATGCTGCAAACCAAAGCTTATTATTTAGTAGTTCTACAAGTTGTTTTTTTTTAAATGTGATATTTACGAGCCTTCAGGCAATGAGAATGATGTTACTTTGCACAGTAATATAGTCTGGAGGCACAGTGGATGGCACTGTCGTCACATAGCGAGAAGGTCCTGGTTTCGATTCTCAGGGTCCTTTCTGTGTGGAGTCTGCATGTTCTCCCCATGTGGGTTCCGCCGGGTACTCTGGGTTCCTCCCACATTGTCCCTTCGTGTCTGCCCTGTGGTGGACAGGCCTCCAGTCCAGCGTGTTTCTTTCTCTGGTTACTGATACACCAGCAGTGACCCTCCTTATGTACATGATGTATCCATTACATACTGTTTTACACAGACACAAAGGATTCTGGGTACATTTAAAGGGTGGCTATTGCAATAAGTTCAGGTTGTGTGGTTGACAACCAGGTACCATCAGGAAATTCAGCATGAAAGCAGTCAGCTTCTCAAAAAACAGCAAAGTACAAGAGCAACAAACGGCTTTAATAGCATTAAACTCTTTCTGAAGAAGAAGGTTGGATTATGTGTAATCCTTCTGTCTATTTTCTCTCTTATCTTTACAGGTAATGCAGGAATGATTCATACTCACTCGCCCTTCATGGCACTTGTGTTCCTTCTCAACACAATACTTCATATTATCTGAAGAAGTAGAAGAAGAAGAAGAAGAAGAAGAAGAAGAAGAAGAAGAAAAAGAAGAAGAAGAAGAAGAAGAAGAAAAAGAAATGCCTCTGCAAGCATTCTTCTGGGGGCCAGGGTGAGCTTCATAAGATGTTTGAACCATGAGTTCCATGAGTTTTCACCATTTTCACGCTGCCTTCTAACTTCCAAGCTGATCTGTAAGTTTAGCCTGTTCAGTACCAGCACACCCCTCAGCAACTGGACTTTAGACTTTGACTACATACTCTGCTAGTCACCTTCTCCTCCACTGCCTGCAAACCTGATTATGGTGTTAGAACCATGGAAAAAGAAAGAGAGAACAGAGCTATGGACAAGAAAGCAGTTGCAGGTGAATAGGGAGAGCTGAAGAGGACTCAGCCTTGAGTCACGCTGGTGTTCAGGGCGAGAGGCAGGTCGGATCATAGGGAACGAGGAGACGCCATACAGGAACCTGGTCCAGCACCCGACGTCCTGACAACAACCTGGACCTCATCACACACAAGATCAAGGACGTCATTGTAGACCACAGATGACACTGCCGACATGCTGGAAGTTTATTATTTCATATGTTCCATGTTTATGTTCCACAATGGAACAGTGGAAACTGATGTTCGAAATAAGCTTTTTTATTTCGTTTTTTCTTGGATGCAATTAAAATTCAATTGCTAAAAAATACATTAAAATATTAAATTCTATACTCATGATGTTAGTGTTTTCACCCATGGATTTCATGATGAATTGAGGGTTAAAGTTAAATCAAGTTTATTAAACATATGACATTTCCTGTGTTTTAGAGTAAAACACGAAAACTAACACATACAACCATCAAACTGAACAAAGAGACTAACAGATGATTTCAGTACAAGTAAACTCAACATTTATGCAGAATTCCCTTTCTTGATTTCATTTTCCTGCACAAACTCAAATCCTTTTTTTGTTCTTTGGAACATGAGCCATGTTTCATGTTAGGATTAATACCATCAGCTTCAAATGCTTCAAATGCTCCTTTTCATTGATTTTCTCGCCATGAAACCTAAACGTGCTTTATACTTTTGTGTGAACCATCCAAGCATTAGAGCAAACAGCCATTTATAAGAATATTTTCAAAATCTTGGAAGTTCTGGAAGGTGCTTCATCTACAAAAATGTGCAACAAAACTTAGCAAAAAAACTTTTAATACAATAACAACCTGACTGAAGAACAACAGACACTGAGCATGTATGCAAATACCTAAAGAGACAGTCGGCTTCATTAAATCCACTTTGGGGTGAAGCTCTGCTTTAGGGTTCCCCAGACCTTGTTAGGAGGGCCAGATGACTCGGCCTGGCTTTTCAGGAGGGTTTCAGTTACAGTGAACAGTACCGTGGAGAACAACAGGTCTAATGATCGTCTAATGATGGGTTTCAGTCTGTTTACATTTACGGCATTTAGCAGATGCTTTTATCCAAAGCGACTTCCATTCCCTACAGGGGACAGTCTCCCAGGGGACAGCAGCTTGGGGTTAAGTCAAGTAGAGCTTTATTGTCATCCCAGCCATAAACATATAGAACACAGTGGAATGAAATATCATCTTCCTGGACCGTAGGTGCAACATACAGCACACTCAAAACACAGACAAACATGAAAGTAAAAAAGGGGACTGACTTATGTATGCAGAAATATTCCTTTGATATACCTTACAAAAAAAACACAGCCAGGAGACAACAACAATACAGTATTGTATACAGACTTACAGTATAGATAAAATATGTATACTGTATATAGTATATTTATGCATGTGTACATACATCCACACACCTATATAAGGTGTGGGTCTTGCTCAGGAACGCAGTGGTGGTGTGCTAAAGGTAGGATTCAAACCCTGGGTTTGTATTATGTTACCATGAGACATTGTTGGAGTTAAACATCAAACAATAGAGTGGTAACTAGGATAAGTAACATCAAAAATTCATGCCAGTCATTATCTCATTACCTGGGCAGCTGATGGTCTGGTGGTTAGCTAGTTGCCCCTGCAATTGGAAGGTTGTCCCTTTGAATCCCAGGACTGCCAATAGCACCACTGAGGTACCCTTAAGCAAGGCAATAGACACTGAGCTTGTATGCAAATAAAAAGTAGACACCTAAAGAGATTCCCCAAACTTTTTCATCAGTGGCTGTCCATTGCTTCACTTGGTGTTAAACGAGTTAAATGTGTTAAATGAGTTAAAAGGGTTAAATGAGTTAAATGGATTAAATGAGTTAAATGGGTTTAATTGGTTAAATGAGTTAAATGGGTTAAATGAGTTCAATGTTTTAAATGTTTTAAATGTTTTAAATGTTTTAAATGGGTTAAATGCAGAGAAATATGTTCACACTGTGCTCTGCTGTGTTCAAAGATGACAAAAATGGCCACTTTACGTATTATCTCACGCAGTGGCACGGGCGCACTTTCATCTTCAGCTCCTGTCTAGTCTAGACTTCGTCACATTTCACTCATAGTCTAGAGCCCAAACACCGAGGCTAGAACCCAACAGAGTGTCTAGAGCATCTACACAGTCCAAACTCTGCGTTTAGAATGTGTAGGTCTCTAGATTCTATGTTTGTAGGCTAGACTCTCTGTTTAGGGTCTAGAGTGTGTTTGGGCTCTAGACTCTGAGTTTCGATTATCTGGAGCACAAACACTGTCTGGAGTCCCAACACAGTCTAAAGGTTCCAAATGTAGAGTCTAGAGCCAAAGCATGTGCCAAACACAGTCTGCATGCTTTTAAGTTTTCAGCCAAAAAAAATAAAGCGATTATTTAAAAACATTTAATATTAATTTTGCTGAAGAACATAAAACTATTTTCATGTTCTTTGATCTTTATTGTTTAGAAACCACATGCTCTGCATTAAGTCTTTGCACAAACACTGGAGGCCTTTTTCTCAACTAGTGGCCGCCGTTGTCGGGACTTTTAAGTTGATATGTGTACTCAGACCATGCAAGTAGACACACCCGGCCGGTGGTTTCAGTTAAACAATTGGGGATTTTGATTGGTTTGGGGTTTTGATTTCTCTTTGGTATTTAAGAGGCTTGTTTTGTGTACGGCTGTCGGTCCACCGTCTTTGTGGAGCAAGTTCAGTTGGGGATCCTTTGTTTTCTTGTAGGCCCTCGTGCCTTTTTGTTTTGGTTTGTGTTTATAAGTAAAGAATGGAAACCTGCAAATGCGCCTCATTCTTGTGTTCCCCCAACATGACATTTGGACATTTTCTGGATCTTCTCCACACATAAACATACAGTTCTGTAGTAAACATCCTTTTGAAAATATGAAAATGAAACATAAATTGTTCAGATTCTTGTAGGTTGTAAAAGATCTAAGACAACACAGAGGTCGCCAGACCTGCTCAGTTACTGTTGTTATCTAGAAAACAAGAACACATTCACATTTATTGACTCCTTTGTTTTACTTTGTTTAATCACATTGGTACAGAGCCTTTATACTTTCTTTACATGTCTTTACCTTCTTTCTAGCGCACATCTTTCTCAGGATGGTTCTCTATGGAACCAGAAGTGGTTCTTTCATGGTGTTGCATCAGAAAGATACTCTGCGACCCAGAAGCAGGTGAATCTGTCATATGTCCAAATGACCATATCCTTGTTCCTTATGCTGGTAAATTGGAAGTCTGAAGTGCTGGACTGCAGCACTTATGCGTACCATACATTTTCTTCATAATTATAAACCACACAGTGAAAACAGTCATACAGTCATAAGCATTCCTGTCAAACTAGTTTTAAAAATATCTGAGCTGACAGTGTTTTTGAAAACCTGCACAGAATTTGCCATGTGTGACAGCACCATGTCGATGCACACTAGTATTTGTATCGCAGCCATTCTGTGTGCTGTATTTCAGCAGCTTCACACCACATACATGCATATATATATACATATAAATTCTTTCTAAAGTGATTCGACTACGTTTCTGATTCATGTTTAATCTGTAATAAACCTCCGCCTCCTATTGTTTAAGGACAGGGAGGGACTGAGCTTACGCATTAAGAACAGTGTGTTCAACCATTTTTAATAAAAACCCTCCCACAGTTCAAATACAGGTACAGGCAGCAGTAAAGCAGTAAAGCTGTAAATGAATTGCACTGGACTGTGTTCGTTTGGACCCAGCTGACTATGAAAACACCACACACTCATTCTCAGCAGTTCTTCTCCTTAAAATAATGACAGAATACATTGTATTGATGATGTTGCTATGTAATAACCTGGGAACTTGGGAATCTGTATCTGACTGAGATTGAATATGATCCAAATAAATGGCTGCACCTTCAAAATGATCACTCAACCTTTACATGGTTTTACATGGGCATTTTTCAGCATTAAATGGGCTGAATTAGAATTAAATGGGCTGTTTCTGTCACATACACAGTTATACAAGTACAACATGTAGTGAAATTGACCCTCAGTTCACCCTTAAGACTGTGCAATTAAGTTTTCAAATCATTTATGTAATAGTTCTTGTAAAAGGACGGCAAGGAAATGCATTTTTTAAAACCTAGTCGAACCTGTTAATAAGTTACTGGCACTGCAAAACATGAGCCAGATCTGTTTACCATCACTTGATCCGAATTTGGCTTGAGTCCAAAAGCGTCCTGCGGTCATGTCGGATTATACTGGCCTAGAGTGTGTTAGAGTGTGTGGGGTTCTAGAGTGTGCTAGAGTGTGTTAGGGTTCTAGAGTGTGCTAGGACAGTCTAACAGACCCGTGGACCTTGTGCAGGTTTTCTTAAAGTCCCACTGTTGTTGGTTTCTGTCGTCCCTCTTTTGATGACACTACTGTGCTGTATTTGAATAGATTAAATGTCAGTTCGTGTTTCACCGGTTCCATTGTTTGGTCGCCTCTTTATTTTTATCCTTGTTTAGTGAGTCATCAGTTTCTCATCATGTTTATCTCACCTTCACATGCAGTATCTGAACATACTACCTGATTTTAATTATTTTTATTAAGTGATGTCATCATCCTTTTTGATAAAATGGTCTAATTTTGTACTGGACACGTCTCGTGCTCCTCTTTGGATAGAACAAACCTGTGTGACACCTGTGTGACATTTTTACTTCTAGTTCAGAGTTTATACTTATAGTGCATTTGTATATGTGTATTGTACTCCGTAAAATCTGAAGTCATGCCAGTTTGAAGTGTATGTAGCTGAGATGACAATAAAGCTCACTTTGACTTTGACTTAGACTTGAGACCCCAAGACCTGCAGCCAGGAGGACCCAAGACCTTCAGCAAGTCTGAGAGTTTACTTATTGATACTTATTGATACTCTTTGTGACCAGTTATTTGGTTAAATAAAGTGTACTTGATGAAGGTTAGGATCCCGTTGCCTGGACTTTTCAGAATTGGATTATGTTTTTAAAACCAGTGTCCAGATGTTTTATTATTACAGTGTCCTCAGTTACCTCAAATAACAATGTTGTTGAAATCAATGAGTATAAATATTGAGTTTCTGAGTCACATATAAAGCAAAAGGTGCAGACGTTACCAGCCTGGTACCAAGCAGAAAACCAGGTTCAAGCAATATTTTATTTCACTTTTTACTGACAGAGCTCCAATTCAACATCTTTAACACTCAACTGGAAACTTATCATCATTACTAAAAGCTCACAAATATATATTTTTGGCAGAAAGAAAAACTAAAACAAACCGCAGTCAGGGACATTTGTTCTAGTCAAAACAGTGATATGAAAATAATATCTGTCTCCTTTCGGTTTCATGTACCCTGGATTTGTCCCCACTGTCAACGCCTCTCCACCGGATACAGCTAGCTCATGTAAACATTCATAGACTGAACTTCATGTTGACTGCTTTAACATCATCCATCCATCCATTCATTACCTGAGCCTAACCAGGGTGGGGGGTGGGGGCAATTCTAAGGGACAATTCAGCATCTAAAGTCCATCTGACATGACGTGGGTGGAACCCAGCAAACCTGAAAGAAACCCACATAGACATGAGAACATGCAAGCTCTTCAAAGAAAGGATACTGGGAATAGAAACCAGGACCTTCTCTCTGTGAGAAGTGAAAATCAGCTCTGATTCAATCACAGTCCACAAAACTGTCCACAGCCGTCCTGTATTCCAAGTTGTCCCAACCCTTGATACATCTGACTATTGCTGAGTCCTCTGAGAATTTCTGCAGATGTTCGCCTTCCGTGTTGTATTGGAAGTCAGATGCTTACAGGGTTAATAAGAAGAGTGACAGAACAGCTCCCTGAGGTGTTCCAGTGCTACACAACACTGTGATGAACAGAGGTACCAGGTAACATGGCAAGGCGCCCAGTCTGCTCCACAAAGATTATCCACTGGTGTTCCACAGGGCTCGGTCCTAGGACTACTTCTCTTCTCTCTATATACTGGTTCTCTTGGGGATGTAATAGCCTCACATGTTTTTTTCTACCACTTTTATGCTGATGATACGCAACTTATCCTCTCTTTCCCTTCCAGTGATGACCAGGCCTCGACCCGTGTCTCTGACTGTCTGACTGTCTGGCTGACATCTCCTCTTGGATGGCGGCCCACCACCTCAAGCTGAACCCCAGCAAGACTGAGCTCCTCCTCATCAAAGGGAGTCCTTCACCAAGCCACGATCTCATCGTTTCTGTTGGGAACTCGGTTATCGTGCCTTCCAAGAAGGTAAAAAATCTTAGCATTACGTTAGATGAAGATCTGTCTTTCTCGTCGGAGGTTGACCAGATCTCCAGAACATTCCCTCCTTTAACCTCACAGACAAGCACCTCTGTACTTCCTTGGCTGCCTCATTGTCACCTGACCTGAATGCTTTCTTCTTCTCATTCAGGAGGGCTTTGATGTCTTTGGTGACCCATGGCTTGTTGTTGGGGAAGCAGCGTATGGATTTCACTGGTACAGTGTTATCCACACAGAAGTTGATGTATTTAGTGACACAATCTGTGATGTTATCAGTGTCCTTGCCATATGGCTCGTACAGGGCCTCCCAGTCTGTAGTCTCCAAAGTGGGTTAAATGGGTTAAATGAGTTAAATTGTCATGATCCCAGTCTGTGGCCGATAGGGGTCACCATCTGACTTTTATTTGTGTTCTTTCTGTAGGTGTGACCTAATCTCTGATCGGCTTCCAAGCGAAGGGTTTCCAGCCGGCCAGGGATTAGGAGTTGATTACGTTTGTCTTGTCATTGTTCCTCAGTTAATGCACGTTAGTATTTAGTTGCTTAGATGTCAGTTTGTGTGATCGGTTCTCCCTGACCTTACCCCGGTCTCTGTCTTCATCAAGCTTTAATCACAGACGGAGGAGAAAATGAAACTTTAACGATTCAGTTTCTTGTAACTCACTGTAAAAATATGTGGGCAGGAGTTTTTCAAGCTTAGGAAAAGGAAACACAGAGGTCACCAGACTTTTTGAGCCACTGTTGTTATCTCGAAGTGTGTAATAATTGATGGAGAGAGCATTTAGTTGCAGTACATTTGAGCTAAATTCGAGTTAATAGTCAGAAAAATGGTTGGCAAATGGTGATAATATGGAGCATCCAGAAGCATAACCCATTTAACATTCTAAGTCATTCAAGCACAACCAGAGGCACGAGGAAATGCAAAAAACAAGTCAAGAACCAGAAACAGGAGTATCATAGGCAAGGCTGGAGGCATAAGTCAAAAATGGTGGGTAACAATGAACCAATATACAAAAAACACTCAAGCAATACTTTGAAACGTTGCTTTCTTAAATCGGTCCTCAAGTATTCCCACCAACAAGAAGCCTTTAGAGCAAACTTGACTCTGACGACTAGCTGTCCTAGAGACCCACTGCCCTGCACAGTTTTATATATTCTGTGCCTCCAGTTTTCATGATTCAGGTCAAGAAGAACTTGATAAGAAGTCGAGGAGCAATTGGTCCCCTGGGGCTGAAACCACTGAGCTAAAGTTTGAATATAAACATCCAAGTCAAGTCAGGACAAGTCAGTGTTTATTGTGATTTCAACGTTTCAACCTAAACAGTACTCGGGCTAACCAAACTCAACAAGACTACACAAGTATAGACTGGACTTTATTTCCATTTTATAAATGACTGTAAAGAACGTTGACTAAGTGGAAAGCACCTCTATATGATGGAAGGTCACTCACATTGGCATAGAACCTTTATACTATTTTTACATCTCATTACCTTCACACCCATCTGCTTTCTCATCATAGTTCCATCTGTGATCCAGAAGCAGATGGATGCATTACGGAAACTCTGAAGTACATGTCATTGTGTCTTCCATAGAGGCTGAAAGAAGGAAGTTCTTAGGTAACACAGGCCATTGTGTTTATATTGCGTTGGCCATAAAATTTCCAGATAACTACATCCTGGTTCCTTGTGCTGGATTACACATTTTACACCCACGGGGGGCTTTTTTTCACGCCAGGCGAAGCAGCCAGTTACCTCGCAAAAATCAGCTCACATTATTAGAACCAGAGGAACAAAGTTCACTTTTATTATAATTTTGTTTTAGCACTCTTTATCAATCCATGGAGAGAGCGTTCTACTAATCATATATTTTCTTCATAATCATAAACCACAGAAAGAACACCATATTTACTCCCGTCTAACAGTCCAGTCTAGCCATCTTTTTTTTTTTTTAAGGGCACAGGCTTTTTTTTTCTAAAGTATGATACCACTGGTCTTTTCTTGTCCATTCCAACTTATTGTAAATAAACATTGCGAATAAATAAATAAACATTGCGACCTATCATTTAAAGCAGGGGTGTCCAGCTCCAGTTCTGGAGGGTCCAGCAGAGTTTGGTGGTTCCATTTCTCGAACACACTCAGGTGTGTCTGAGCAGGAAAACCACCAAACTGTGCCAGAAACTGAACCTCTAGGGCCGGATCTGGGCCTAACTGTCACTCACCAGGTGACTTCTGAGAAGCAGCGATCTGTACAGACCTGTTATATCTGTATTAAACATCTCCCTGCTGTCATGTAAGGACAGGGAGGGGCTGCGTTCATGCTCTAAGAGTAATGGCATTAAGAACAGTGTGTTCAACCATTTCAGTTTACAGTAAATTATATATACTGTTGAGTTCATATAGGTATATCCTGTCAGGACCACTAACTTCATTCATCTATATAACCACCAGTTTTACATTCCAGATTTATTTATTCCATATTATTTTACACTCATTGCATTATGGTACATACTGTACTGAATTGTTCATTTTGTCCTGTTTAGTATATTCTAAGTACACTGAGAGCAATGAAAACCAGACTCAGATTCCATGTATGTGTATACATACTTGGCCAAAAAGCTGATTCTGATTTTGATTAAAACCTGCCCATAGGTCAAATACAGGTGCATTCAGCACTAAAGCAGTAAAGCAGTAAATGATTTGCACTGGGTCGGGTTCTTTTGGACCCACCTGAAGTCATGCACATGTACAACTATAAAAACACGACACGCTTATTTTCAGCAGTTCTTCTGCTTATCTAGAACAGCATTAATAATTATATTAATTATATTGCTATGTAATGAACAAAGCTGTATCGGACTAGATATAGACTATATAGACTAGATATGATCCCAACCAATGTCTGCAGCTTCAGAAAGATCACCTTCAGCTGGGTTTACAGTGGTTAATCCTTCAGATGGGTTTACAGTGGTTAATCCTTCAGCTGGGTTTACAGTGGTTAATCCTTCAGATGGGTTTACAGTGGTTAATCCTTCAACTGGGTTTACAGTGGTTAATCCGATTCATCTGTGCACCAAAAACATGAATACTGCTCCAGTGAAGTGAACCGATATAAGGGTGGTGGATCTTATTTCTGTCTCTGTTGATCTGATTGGTGTTAAAAAGCTCAGAGAGTGTAAGAATATAATACAGAACAAAAAGCCAAGTTATCAAAAAAATAATTAAATTAAAAAATGTGGAAAGTCTACTAAGGCAATTAAAATAAACATTTTGTAATTTTACAAACATTACAAACAGAAGCAAGATCTGAAGAACTTGTAAAATCTGAATATCTGTGTGCTGGTTGACAGCAGGTGTGGCGTAATTGTGCAGAGAGTTTAGTTTGTGTTAAGAACAGTTAAAGTTGTGGTGTCAAGTCCTGATAAGGAGTTCCAGTGACTTTAAGAGCGATGTTTGTAAATGGACTCGGCTCTGACTGGGTTCCTTGTATTGTCCAGGCTTAAAGAGTGCTTTCAGAGTGAGTGTAATTAAACATGGTCTCATCCTGATGTTCAGTTGATGAATCCGCTGGGCCTGAACTAACTTTAAATGTGTTTCATGTCCTTGCATGCACTCGTAAAGAAAACCTGGTATGTAAGTGTATACTATGAAATACATGTTTCCCAGTTACCGGCTCTGCTTGATCTGTTTACTGTTGCATGTTCTCAACTTGATTTGACCCTAAAAGCGTTCAGTGATCAGGTCAGTCCACTGGTCTAATGCTACAGTTCCACACTGTGCTACAGTGTGCTAGAGTTCTAGAGTATGCTACAGTGTGCTACAGTTCTACACTGTGCTACAGTGTGCTAGAGTTCTAAATTGTGCTACAGTGTACTAGTGTTCTAGTGTGTGCTACAGTGTGCAACAGTTCTACACTGTGCTACAGTGTGCTAGAGTTCTAAAGTGTGCTACAGTGTGCTAGAGTTCTAGAGTATGCTACAGTGTGATTGAGTTCTAGAGTGTGCTACAGTGTACTACTGTTCTAGCGTGTGCTACAGTGTACTAGTGTTCTAGTGTGAGCTACAGTGTACTAGTGTTCTAGTGTGTGCTACAGTGTGCTACAGTTCTACACTGTGCTACAGTGTGCTAGAGTTCTAAAGTGTGCTATAGTGTACTAGTGTACTAGTGTTCCAGTGTGTGCTACAGTGTGCTACAGTTTTATAGTGTGCTACAGTGTGCTAGAGATCTAAATTGTGCTACAGTGTACTAGTGTTCTAGTGTGTACTACAGTGTACTAGTGTTCTAGTGTATGCTACAGTGTACTAGTGTTCTAGTGTGTGGTACAGTGTACTAGTGTTCTAGTGTGTGCTACCGTGTACTAGTGTTCTAGTGTGTGGTACAGTGTACTAGTGTTCTAGAATGTGCTACAGTTTACTAGTGTTCTAGTGTGTGCTACAGTGTACCAGCGTTCTACAGTGTGCTACAGTGTGCTAGTGTTCTAGAGTGTGCTACAGTGTACTAGTGTTCTAGAGTGTGTTACAGTGTGATAGAGTTCTAGAGTGTACAACAGAATGCTAGTGTTCTAGTGTGTGCTACAGTGTACTAGTGTTCTAGTTTGTGCTACAGTGTACTAGTGTTCTAGTTTGTGTTACAGTGTGCTGGTGTTCTAGTGTGTGCTACAGTGTACTAGTGTTCTAGTTTATGCTACAGTGTACTAGTGTTCTAGTTTGTGTTACAGTGTACTACTGTTCTAGTTTGTGCTACAGTGTGCTGGTGTTCTAGTGTGTGCTACAGTGTACTAGTGTTCTAGTGTGTGCTACAGTGTACTAGTGTTCTAGTGTGAGCTACAGTGTACTAGTCTTCTAGCGTGTGCTATAGTGTACTAGTGTTCTAGCGTGTGCTACAGTGTACTAGTCTTCTATTGTGTACAACAGTGTACCAGTGTTCTAGAGTGTGGTACAGCGTACTAGTGTTCTAGTGTGTGCTACAGTGTACTAGTGTTGTAGTGTATGCTATAGTGTACCACCGTTCTAGAGTGTACAACAGTGTGCTAGTGTTCTAGACTGTGCTACAGTGTGCTAGAGTTCTAAAGTGTGCTACAGTGTACTAGTGTTCTAGTTTGTGCTACAGTGTGCTAGTGTTCTAGTGTGTGCTACAGTGTACTAGTGTTCTAGTGTGAGCTACAGTGTACTAGTGTTCTAGCGTGTGCTACAGTGTACTAGTGTTCTAGTTTGTGCAAAAGTGTACTAGTGTTCTAGTGTGACCTACAGTGTACTAGTGTTTTAGTGTGTACAACAGTGTACTAGTGTTCTATTGTATACAACAGTGTACTACTGTTCTAAAGTGTGCTACAGTGTACTAGTGTTCTAGTGTGTGCTACCGTGTACTAGTGTTCTAGTGTGAGCTACAGTGTACTAGTGTTCTAGTGTGTACAACAGTGTACTAGTGTTTTAGTGTGAACAACAGTTTACTAGTGTTCTATTGTATACAACAGTGTACTAGTGTTCTAAAGTGTGCTACAGTGTACTAGTGTTCTAGTGTGTTCTACCGTGTACTAGTGTTCTAGTGTGAGCTACAGTGTACTAGTGTTATAGTTTGTGTTACAGTGTACTAGTGTTCTAGTGTGTGCTACAGTGTACTAGTGGTCTAGTGTGTGCTACAGTGTACTAGTGTTATAGTTTGTGTTACAGTGTACTAGTGTTCTAGTGTGTACAAGAGTGTACTAGTGTTCTATTGTGTACAACAGTGTACTAGTGTTCTAGTGTGAGCTACAGTGTACTAGTGGTCTAGTGTGTGCTACAGTGTACTAGTGTTATAGTTTGTGTTACAGTGTACTAGTGTTCT
>JBBJLS010003639.1:0-16475 GCA_037577275.1 Bryconaethiops microstoma
ATTCAGTCTGAACAGCTTGAGCAGATGTGACCTAACACTCTCTCTCTCTCTCTCTCTCTCTATCTCTGGATCTCTTTCGCTCAAGCAGAATCTCTGGCATAGCACACATGCTTTAAGA
Organism: Bryconaethiops microstoma; assembly: GCA_037577275.1. Taxonomy (NCBI): domain Eukaryota; kingdom Metazoa; phylum Chordata; class Actinopteri; order Characiformes; family Alestidae; genus Bryconaethiops; species Bryconaethiops microstoma. The sequence goes on from JBBJLS010003639.1 coordinate 119, forward strand.
GTTACATAACCAGGCCAGGAGCAACAAAAGCTGCCTTTTTATAACATATAGACAAACACACCCCTGCATGTAGTGTCCACTGCTGGAGTGAAACTGCTGCGTCACTTTATCAAGCAAAAAAACCTCTTCTCCCACAGTGTCTGAGCAGATATAAATACACACACACACACACACACACACACACACCTGCCAAGTCAAACAGGACTGCAGCATCCCCTATTTTTACACTCCAAACTCCACTGTAACGGAGCAGAAGGGCCGTCACGAGGGATGCGGTTCTTGGCAGCAGGAGAAACACATACATCCTCCTCCTCCTCTGTAACCATAGAGACGCCATGTGAGCGAGAGAGCGAGAGACAGAGAGAGAGAGAGAGAGAGAGAGAGAGAGAGATACAGAGAGAGATATAGGGAGACCAAGAGAAAGAGAGATAGAGACAGAGATAGAGAGGCAGATGACAGAGAGAGAGCGAGAGAGAGAGACAGATGGAGCGAAAGAAGGAGAGACAGAGCACTCAAGCTTGGAGATAAAATCACTACACTACACTACACCCCATTCACTCCAACAACCTGATGTTCTCCTACACATCCCTGAACCATCACTGAGCAGATATCTGCCGTTCTGAATTAAATCTAATAGAGTCACATCTGATCATGGACCATCAGCCATCTAACAAGTGGCATCAGAGCGTCTGTATGACACAGCTGGTGGTTTACGTCAGTCTGAAAGAGAAGGATGTATGTTGACATGGCCTTGAATGAGTTAGACCAGGCAGGATGTGTGGAGACCAACCAGTCTATGGAGACTTGATGGTACTTAATGAGGTAGTTTTAGAAGATGAGGCTGAAATAAGATCTACCCGTTCAACGACTGACAGCATTCTGTTGTGCTGTTCTTTGTGGCATTTTATCATCTTGTTTGGGTGTCTCTTCTTTATATTTCTTTGCTAGTCCATTCCACCTTAAATGGTGCATCATTTTGAATTCGTCTGCACAGACTCTGGACTGCAAGCACAGCACATGCAGGGGCACCTTGGAGAGTATGTGAGACTACGGTTCAGGGCATGACAGTTAGAGTAGACAGTAAAACAGGCGTTTATATGCTGTGTATGGAGAAAATCATGGCATTACCTCGCTGTCCTCTGAGGATGCAGGTGACGGGGGGATGCAGCGACGCCCACCAGAGAGCACATGAACACAAGAGACAGAAAACACATTAGATCAGGGATTCCAAGGCACTGCAGTGTAGGCATGACAGAAAAGAAGCTGACTTTAGGCCACGTGTGAGCTGTTACCTGTTTTAAATATCCGGCTCTTGTACCGCGCGGTGGTTGTCATGTTGCTCGCGAGCACCTCTCCTCTCCTCTTTTCTCTCTCTCTCTCCTCGGCCTCTGCTATGGGAACCCCAGCAATAGGCGGGGCGATCATCGTCAGTGCGCGAAGCCCCGCCCACCCATCCCATAAGCCAATCAGGAGCTACGTAGGTCTCTGAAGTCCAGGCTGCAGTGTGGTACTTTGGTCAAGTTTCCCACCAATTCTCATATACATTCTCAGAAATAAATTCTCATATACATTCCCATAGCTGCAAATCTTATCTCGTTGCACTGTACATTCCTGTCTATTGCAATGATACCCATAGATATTCTATACATGCAATAACATGAAGGAAAAGGCAGGGGATGAAAAAGGAGAGATCAGGAACAAATTTCCAAACCTAATACATACGCTACCAGTACACGTTGGGATTTTCTACAACTACATGTTACTCACTTGTAAAAGTGTAACGTGCCCATACCTAAACACACCACAGCACACACAGGGTGAACACCACGGAATTCTTCCTTTGCATTTAACTCTTTGACCAGTCCAGGGATTTGAACCTACAAAATGCCACTGAACATAATTTTTTGCGCAATGTCCCTTTATCATTCTGGAAGGTTTTTCATTCTGTAATCTCGTGAAATGTTTGTATGGTGCAATATTATTCATTTTGTAACTTTACATACCCTTCCCACTTCTATGTCACACTTCACACTTTATTTACTTACTGTACTGTCTCAGATTCACACCCCATTCACATTACTGTTCCACTGCTATATTGTCCTGTGCAATAATCATATCTACAGTGCAACTCTCATCACTCTCATTCAAGCGAAAAAATGGCTGGATGCACAGGTTTCTCTCACACTAATGATAAGGAAGTTAAGAGAGAAGCCAACAGTCACTTCAAAGAAGATGCAGGACAACCTGAACACAGCAGGAGCAACAGTTTCACAGAGAATAACAGACAACAAACCGCACTGCAAACACAAAAGTCCTAAAATTCTAAAATTTGCACACAAGCATTTAGATCAGTCAAACCTCTTTTGGAACAATGTGCTCTGGTCAGACTAAAGAAAAAAATAGAACTCTTTCGCAATAATTCAGCTCAGTGTGTTTACAGTAAGAGGGACTGTGAGAAGGATCCCAAAAACACCACACCCACAGTGAAGAACAGGAGCATCATGTTATGGGGCGGTTTCTCTCGTAAGGATCACACACAACTGAAGGAAACACGCATGGAGTGACATACCAGGGTTTATTAGAGGAAGATTTAATCCGGCTAAGAAACGAGAGAAGATAAATACATTTTTTTTTTATGTTTATTAAAAATTAGTCATGAATGAACACATTTTCCCCATATTTATGAGTTTAAAGTGGATATATGAAGTTTATTAAATAACAAAAAAACAGGGTTTGAATACTTCCTTACATTATGCAAAATACCTGGTAGCGATTTAAATTCATCAAAACTTTTTCAATGTGTGAGGGATCAAAATCTCTGCCACAGGGTGACTGGGGTGGAGAAAACAAAAGATAATTTTATTATTGTCATAATATTTTCTTAAATCTTTTGACTTTACATGTTGCATTGCTGACAGTTTTGAAGCTTTTTTTTTTTTTTCTAAAACGTTGCAGTTGAGCCATTCAGGTTATCTCAAGCATCAGTTCACACCCTGCTTGTTTCCCATCGCTGTAAATAGACCTCAAAGTAGCCAGGGTAGTAGTTCGTGATGAACTGGATGGTGGGTGTGACGTTTAGCACAGAGCACATACAGGACAAACCCTTGCAACAGCCTCAGCTTTGTACAGCTAATCAGGCCTCATGATTTCTTTAGTATGCTTCATTATTTGTTAATGTTTTATGTGAAGGAAAGTCTCTGACATTAAAATAAAATCTGACATTTTTGTACCAAAATACATGTGGAGAAGCAGAATGTTAGGCTAAATGACAAAAAGTTCAATGAAACCACTGAAAAGAGCAGTATTACATGATGTAGACCTTTTAGAAGATTTATTACTAAAAATAAGTACAAAAAAAGCATCAGCATTTAAAAACAGGGTAGAGTGCTAAATGTACCATGGACATGCAGCAAAACAAAAAAAAATGAAAATGAAACCAAAAACAGGAGGTGGCCAAGTCAAAAATAATAAGACCGTCCCAAAAGATCAGTGAAACAACAAAATCAGTGTGCTTATATATAGCTAACGAGTACAATGAAGCACAGGGGAGGAAGCGGTTTCAAGTTGGACAAACATGGATGTGCAGGCAGGGACGGTTTCCAACCTCTACACACACACACACCTGCCTAGTCATGTGACACGTTTCTTTTACTGCTATTAGTTGGTTTAAAGGTAAGCTGTCAATAGTATGTAAAACCAACATCAGCTGCTAAGTAAACTACAGAGTTAAATCAGGCACGGCTAATGCCGCAGATGCAGATTACAGTACAATATTAAGTCATTTAAAAAAGTAGGAGGCACAACAGTAAGTAATGAAATTAAAGTATACAGAAACTAGTGTTTACGAAAGATGTTTAAGGCATGGAGGGCGGTTCTAAGAATGGAGGTGTGTGTAACGGCACACAGGCACTTTCTTTAAGACACACTAGTTAACATCTGAAGTGTAATTTAATCAGAAATGTCCCAGCTGTGATACATTCAGTCCACAGTAAGTATGACAGACTACAGCTATTTAGGCTCTGGCTCAGGGGTGTTACCTGCTCAAACACAGCTGATTCAGCTCATCTGTGGTTTAGTGAGTCTGTTTGAGTGGAGGAACTCCCAAACTGTGCTGCACACCAGCCCTCTAGGACCAGAGATGAGCTATAGCCAAACAGAAATATACCTAGAAAACAGTGCTGAATACTTGTGTTAAAGCCATGAAAAATAATGCAAGACTTCAGTGGAAAAAAAGAAATACAGGGCTGGATCCCTGACAAGTATCTTATAACCAAGTCTTTTCTCAAATGGTAGAGTGACCGTCATACTGAGCATTCTCACTACCTATTAAGACGATCTTAATACTAAGATGCATCTGGGAAACTGGACCCACACTGACATTTTCTGTGATTCTCTGCCTTACTGAATGCAAGTGTGGCTACAGCCACCTACTGGTACTCACTGCATATTACAGGTTGCTAGCACACAGTTTAGGAATCACTGCTGCACTACATATCCAAAAGTATCCAGACAGCCATTGCAATGAGTAGATTCAGCTACTAAGTTGCACTTATTGCTGATAAATATTTCAGTTGCGCACACACACACACACAAACATCCAAGAATGGGATGCACAAGAGCCTTGGAACTGTGTTGTCTTTGGAAAGCACTGCTCTGGAGTCACAGGACCATTCAGTACCTTTAAAATGAGCTGAAGTGGTATTTTTGAACTAAATCACCAAATATCAGTACCTGATGTTATGCTCCACTGGCTAAACACATGCTCATGTGGCTGAACACAATCAAACACACACAACAACGTTACAACAACTATTGAAAAGCCCTCACAGTTTCTGCAGCAAAGTGGGCTCAAACTCCCTATCCATACCCTTAAAAGAAATCTGTCTACAAACTTTTGGAGATGTAGTGTACGTTTAAAAGCACAACACGTTTTAACCTCTACATGCCTTTTCAGCCAGGTGTACTATCCTACACATCAGATACAGAAAGCACATGATTGTATTTCACTAAGGATACAGAAAGTAAAGCACACACAAAACCCAGATACACACTACACCAAAGTCTGATCATTTGTTTTTACTCTGAAGCAGGCTGTAAAACCAGTGACCTCTCGTCATATGACTGTAAAAGTAGCTGTAAATTCCCTCTTTGATTCTAGAGTCCCCCACAGAGGGCGAGGCCAAACAATTTCACAGCACCCACAAACTCCTCAGCCCAACATTTTACTTTCATGTAACCGCAACCATATTGCATGATATATTATTCGCAATATAACATTGATCCATGCACATTAGAAAATATTGACAAACACAGCATAATGTTCAACATGGTTAAGATCAGTCATCATGGGCAGGACATAGAGCCATAAGCTGAAATGATTCTGGTTGGGATGAACAAAACACATACGGCAAATATATCAACCGTAACAAACTTCCGATGAATCCATGATGAAAGTGAGTAGAGGGAGTGCAGTGATGGAGACAGACAGACAGATACACACTCACACATACACACACACAAGAATTTTTCTCAGTCGTCTCCAGGCTTCATCTTCATTTGAGCCTGCATTTGAGCAATCATCTGCTGCATACGTCTCAGCTGTGGAGAAAAGGACAAAGGTAGGATTTTAGAAAGACGGTTTAAGGCAGTGCAAAACATTGTCTAATTAAATGATACATTTTACATGCCTGATGAATCAGTGCTACAAATACATTTTTCTATTTATTGTAACTCCTTTGTAGATTTCTTTTACTTTCTTTTGTCATTTTGTCAGATCAAATAATACTATTCGATGAGTAGGTTTATTTACTTTTAATAAGCATTATGTCTTAAAACAAGAACAATTTGAATATTATTATTACAAGAATCTCACAATGAGAAATATGAGCTTTATTGACGAGATTTAAGATGATTTCATTTGAAAAGCTGTAATTTTGCTCTGTGGTTATTTAGCTATTTGTATGGCTGACCCACACACCCACCCATCCACGCATCCGTCCATCCATCCCCCTATCTGGCCATCCATCAATCATCCCATTTCTGGGCTTTTTAAAAAACTGTCTAAATCATTTGCAAATTTGAATAAAACTGATTACTAATTAATTGGTTCCTAATCAAATCTACAGTGACAGCCCTTTAACATATTAACCACAAGGTTCTGTTTACATGTCTCAGGCTTAACCAAGGTAAACAGACTGATGACTCAAACACTTATGATCAACACCTTGACACTACAAATGACATGCCAAGACTCTGTCTGGACTGTGGTAACTTCCACCAGACCGAGAAGCTTCTCCAGATGCAGTCGCTTATTATGCTCTTGTAACATAATGTGCAGTCTGGTTTTTAAGATAATCTACTATGATATTACAAGTTGTTTACCAAATTCCAGAACATGTGTCATATTCTGCTTGTGTGTGTGTCTGACCTTTCCTGATGACCTACAAAAGCATGTTCTCAAAATGTATTGCAACAGTAAGCATAATGCAGCAAGGCAAAATAAAACATCATTAATCTCAGTTAAGGCACTGCTGACAACACTTTCCATTCTCACTACATAGCAGCACATGGAAATAAGGCATTTCCACCACTAGAATGGGTAAGACAGCCCATGTTCTATCTGACAGGAAGGGGGCGTCATGTCCTGTGCAGACGCATTTGCTCTGATTGTGTCACAGGTCCATGTCTGTCTCTGTTATATGTACCACAGAGCCAAGGAACAACACAAAGATCACGTCTAGAGGATGCAGAGTCGTTAATTCACACAATAACTCTCTCCGGCTCCACCAACAAAACACATCACATACAGAGGCGTGAGAGGGGGCATGTAATGGCAGCATAAATACACAAATTCCATATTTTCAGTACAATGGAATGTGTATAGGGGCAACTTACCTCAGCCTCCTTCTCCAGCAAAATCTGATCTTTGTCCAACACCTCATCCTCAACCGTTCTGCAAGAGTCAAACAAGCAGGTTTAGTCTCTACTCACTCATTCACTGAAAAGTGCTGAAAAGCCTGGAGCCCGGGTTTATTATACGTTCTGTAGCGTTGCATCCCTCAGCATCATCTTCTCATGAATTTATAAATGTAACATACTGGGGAAAATATATATAAAATATGCCCTGTACAAAAGTTTTGGTTTAGCTTACACTTTTTTATAATGTTTTATTTTTTCCCAATATGTTGAAGTCAGTGGATAAATATAACTCTTCCACTACATTTAGCAGAAAATGACATGTTTTTCTTACTTCATTCAACAAGCAGTATCTTTATTAAGTATAAAACAGTCCCCACACACATTTTACTCAGTTCAGTGAGCCAAACTGAGGAAAGGTATGTAGAAACACAAGTGGATTTCAGTCTGTTGTTCTACTAATCTGATGAGACATTTGCATTCAAATATTTTCGTATTCCTTGTAGTAATGTCTATCTGACAATTTTCAGAATTAGTCAGCTACAAAAATAATCAACAGTCTGCTCCCAGAAATCCACGCAAACACAGCTGCTGTTTCCACAAGTTTCTCCCACCTTCACGATACATCATCAGAAGGAGGATTTCTTTTCTTTAAATGAAAAACCTCCCTCTCTACACTACTGCAGCACCACTATAGGACGCTTAAAATATTTTCATTTTGGCCAGAGTATCCTATAGCCAGGTGTGAAGATTTACTTACTAAATAGTCTTTGTTTACAGATGAGAGTTCTCTGTGTTTTGTAGGTGGAAGGCTGTGTTTGCAGATTAGAGGAATTTATATCTGCACCTTGTATTTATATACTGTTGCACAATCCATAATTACACTTGACTCACTGCGCTAAATTGTCACTTGCCTCTTAATTTCAGTGTGGCAGTTTATTTAATTTGTGCTGTATAAACAGGTAGCTGATGTCTCATTTGCACATTTTTATAATGTGAAACTGGCCCAATAATGATAAAAAATTTTTTTTTTTGAGTGTTGGCAAATAGCTATGGGTTAATAAAAAAGACAATAAATATTATATATTGGCCAATTTGGCTCTAAAACACCATTACAAAATCATGATAAGTTTATTGCGGGTTTTGTGCACTTACCTGCCGGCTCTCTTCAGCCTCTCTGAGCGGAAGTTCTCGTAGTGCAGGTCCTGAGTCACCTCTTGAAGGTCTTGCATGTGGGTTCTACAAACAGATTTAACACTTATTTAACCCATCACTCTTCACAGCATCTTCTGAACTGCACTCACACAAAACAGGACCCGTGTTATACACACGTCCAGTAGAGGGCACCACAACACCAATGCAAGAACACTTAATGAGCTAGAGCAAGGGACATTCGGTAACTCTAAGAGAGTTTGGACACTCACACCAGCATGGTGCGCAGCTTCAGGAAGTCGTTGTGTTCAGGGTTCTCCACCTCCACGACACCCCAGGGGTACAGGCGCCCTCGAATCTTCTTCCCCTTCACCTCAATCAGCTGGTTGGAGCCGATCACCGCGAACGGGATGCTGGCCTGGAGAACACAGCCTACGTCAGTGTGTACACAGTTTATATATGAAAATCGTTTATTCATAATGGATCTAGTGGAGGCACGACCTCTGACCTTCAGAACACGAGTCTGCTCTTTGAACTCTTCGTCCTCGTCCGAGTCGGCATCCGGGAGCTGGTAGATACGAATGCCATGTTCACTAATCTCGTCCAGGATCTGCACACACAACACAGGTCAAAAAATCATTTAAACAAAAAACAGACAACTGGATATTAAGGATGTTCGATCAGAATCAGCAGATTTTTGACCTAAATATGTGATCGGTGTTGCAATTTTATGATTAGTGTTGAAATTTTGGCCAATCAGTGTTATAATTGTATGACAATCCATGTTGCAATTTTATGACAAAAATAATTTGGTTATTTTTGCTGATGCTACTGTCGTATGCAAAAGTCTGCAAAAACAAATTAAAAGTTCACATCCGCTTATGAATTTAACTTGGGGAAACATCAAAGCATAAAATATGGCCTGTGCAAAAGTTATGGCACATTTTACACTTTTTATACCATTTTATTTTTTTTCCCCAATATGGTAAACTCAGTGGATAAACAGAAATTGTGTAGTACATTCAGCAGAAAATTCCAGAGCTGTGTTCTAAAGGATGTGAACTTAAGAAAACGTCTCAATATGTGAACACAGAAAACGGGTCAATTGACCATTCAAAATTTTTCACACGACTGTACACTGAAGCTGTTGCTTATTTAAGATTAGCTTTTTATTTCATTCATGTCACTGAAATAAAAATGATTAAATTGTAACAGGCAACTGAACTTACTTTAAAAATAGATTTAAAAAAATGGCCATTAAAGAACAAATTAAGTTATTAATATTGCTACTAACTGGAAATGTGTTGGTGAGTTCATGTGTTTATTTAATTCCACAGTCAAAGCGCTTTGGGTTAAAGAAAGCCTAATAAAAATTCGTTATTGAATAAATTAGAATTAAAGGTTTAAGATGGGTGCATTGCAACAAATCAAGATTCTGCAGTACAATAAATACAGTGTATAAAGACTGATTACTTTATCCATAATTTAGGATAAACTGACTGTGCTAGTGGGCATTATTCAGATGAAATGTACTAAACTCTTCAGAACATTGCTTTCAGCAGAAACTTGGCTTCAGAGGAAAAGAAATAAAGATATGGATGGGAATAAGAATGTGATATTTCCTTCTCATTGATTTGCTCCGGGCTCTGGTACAGCATTTGGCCACATCAGCGATCTCTTAACAATATTCAGAGGGCACTCTTTGATGTTCAACACAGGAAATTAATAAATCACACAATGAACATGCGTCCCCACCCTCAGGGCGCAGAAGGGTCAGATGGCAGGACTAGCTTGAGGAGCAATCAGGGCTGATTGGGGTCAGGTGGCTAGAACAGCCAGTTCTGTAAGTAGATGGAACAGAATCACCACCTCTGGCATGAGTTTTAGAACTCATGACCTCATGCGTTTCCACAACGTCACTCAAAATGGTCATTTGGGATATCACAGATGCATATAAACACCAAAAATAATTTAAGAACCTTATGTGTATACAGAGACTGTTTAGAGAATGTAATTGGACGCTCCTGCAATATGCCACATCATCCTGCTGCTCTATATTTAATCCAGAACCTTTCTGAACAAAGCCCCCAGCAGTTTAGAAGCACCTGTGGGGAAACAGACACAAGGATTTATTTTTCTAACATCAAAGCTGTTTTCCTAAGAGGCATGTTCACAATGCCATTTGGGGAATGGCGGCCAAAAATGCGGCCAGCAGCCTTTTCCTGACATTCTGAGCACTTTCATGTAATCTCAGCAGGGCCAGTGTTTCAATAGAGCTGAAGGCCCCCCGACACCCCCCTGGCCTTTACAGAACCCCTCCTGTTATGACTAGACTTGTTTTCTCAGCGAAGAGCTGTAGGGGAGCGGTTGTGAGATATACCCGGCCAGACCGCGTGAGTATGTGTGTGTCATTGCATGGTCCCACTTCAAATAAACTCAACGTGATCATCTGTAAGAGAGCGTGACTGGCGACGTGGAGGAGAGAGAGGGAGAATTAAATGACAGAGAGATAGAGCCACATTCTGATGCGGAAAGAAACTGGATGGCAGACAGATAGTGTGCGTGTCTCTTTTTCCCCCCACTCACTCACACCTAATCCTTTTCTCTTTCCCTCTCTCTCAGTCCCCCTCTCTCTTGCTCTCTTTCCAACACACACACACAAATGGAGAAAGACACTGGACAATAATGTGTGTGAGTGAATCAAAGAGAGTTTGTAAGGCAGAAAAAAAGAAAGAAAGAAAGAAAAGAAAGAAAGAAAAAGAAAGAGAAAGAGAGAGAGAGAGAGAAAGAGAAAGAGAGAGAGAGAGAGAGAGAGAGAGAGAGAACAGACAGACAGTTAAAAGTAAAAATAAAAACTCACAAAAACAAAAAAAGGAAAGCAAATACATAGGGGATGAAAAAAAAATACATAAATAAACAAAAGAAAGAAAGAAAGAGTTGTTTGTCCTCAGTTGTTTGTCTTCATTGTTGGGGCAGGGACATACAGTAAGAAGATCTCGAAGCTTTGGGAAAGCTCTCCCGGGGGGGGGGGGGAGACATGTTGCCTCACAATTGACGGAAAAAAGAAAAACAAAACAGAAAAAAAAAAAAAACATAACATGCTCAGTGCCACCCTGGGACGGAAAGACGTGCAAAGAAGCCTGAGGTGGCCAGGGACCGTTTAGTCCAGAGCAAGAACACCAAACCAAACCCTCTGTCAGAAGAGCAGGTGGAGAAACTCGCTCTTCTGATGATTATCCAGAGCGGAACTGCAGCCCGAGATTGCTGTTATTTAAATGATAGCTAGCTTGTTCATATTCCACGTGTGTGTGTGTGTGTGTGTGTGTGTGTGTGTGTGTATAAACATACTACCCCTGAGTGAAGACTGGATGGGTCACAGTAACACCTACTGTTCCACCCCTAAAAGTGGGAAGCTGAACTATGCTGATTTCACCCTAGAAAAGGTAGGGATCATTAAAATTATCATCTTATGGTCAGCTTGAGTAGCAATCAGTGCTAATTGGGGTCAGGTGGCCAGAACAGCCAGTTCTGTAAGTGGATGGAACAGAATGACCACCTCTGGCACGAGCTGAAGAACTCATGTGTTTCCAAAACTTAGAAGTAATTTAGAAAGGTCATTTAAGATCTTCACACATCCATATGAACTCAAATTATGAATACCGTATGCATATAAGCAGACTGACTGAAAGTAGCTGATAAACAGAGAAAATGTCTAATGGAACTGGTTGCCATACAGTTATTATTTTACCAAAGAAAAGATGGTTAAAATAACACTTTTTTTTTTTTAGCCAGAGACGGAAAGGGACAGAACTTCATGAGCAAAATCCTTCATGACCTATCCTTCTTCAGCTTACGTCCAGGCTTCGATAGAACAGCATGGCACGTCCTCTGCCTCTCCTGACCCCCTGTGTTTGGCTTGGCTGTCTGCGGCTGGCAGAGGTCTGCAGGAGTCAGGCCTGTAACAATGGCACAGGAGTCTCTCCGCTGCTGTAATTGAAAAGGGAAGTGAGCCTCACCGATTCTGCCCGTGATTTGTTTGTGAAAGGATGCATTATGAGTTGTGACCGTGTGTTTGCGAAGCTGGACTGAGTGCAAGTGCCGAGGGGAAAAGTCGCCCTGTGGGAACCGTTTCAAGAGGCAGATATGATGGGACGACTCGCAGGCCAAAGGCTACAGCACCTCCATCATCAAACATCAGCACCTCCAACCAAATTACAGAGACAGAGCGTGGGAGCCTGATGCCCTTCAGGCTACCGTTCAAAATGTTTTCACTATAAAGGAAAAAACAGCAAATTAGTTCAAAGCTATGTCATCATTGACTCTTTTTGCAATATTGCAACATTCTGTGGTGTTGATATATCATTAAAGGTAATTTTGCAACTGCAAAATGAATTATATAGTTATATGTTTAATTACAATTACATTCTGTATTAGTTTACAATTCTGCCTTTATTCCGTGTAGTTTTCAATATAAATAACAAAACTGGCAAAAATTTGAAGGACGTTTTCTTGCTGGAAATCGTAGCTGAAAAATAATGTTTCTGCAAACTCAAATCATATTTACATATACTTAAAGATACAGATAAAATTCAGTCGACAGAGTTTCTCCTCTCTACTCCACTGGCTAAAAACGAACATAGCACAGAAACGTTCTAATTTAGTGAATTCGAAACCAAGTAAAGAGCAGCTACTGTGTTAAAACAATATGAAAAGTATCCCACGAAAACCCACCAAAGTATCAATGTACTGTAAACTACAAAACATGCATCATAACCGGAGGTGATTTCACTTCGGAGTATTAAAATAACGAAACCAAATCATTACAGAGGACAATAAAACCACATAGCACTCAAAGGTAAACACATTACAAAATAAAAGCACAAACTATTCACGGACTAGGACATTGTTGCTATCCGAAGGAAGTCATGTATCATTTTTTTTCTGCAGATAAACCCAGCACCCAATCTTAACATTGTGGGAAAGTTTGATGATATTTTGATTGATTATACAAATTTTTAAATTTTTACATGGTTATCAATCAAAGGAGTCTGGTGTGAAAGCGGATTTAAACTGAAGAACCAAACGCTCTTTTAAAAGCCATTCAGGCTAGAGAGATACATAGAGCGTGTTGTATGGCAAAATATTTCCTAAAGAAAACTCATTTCTTTATTTATAATATATACATCCCCCTCTTTTACTGACCACAGCATTTCGTGTGTACAGTATAGTGCATTAAGTACAGAGGGGGTTTTGTTTTCTATGTTTGCATTATATTGTTCTTATCTTTGTGCCTCTGTGTCTCTATGCAGTTGTAGCACAAGAAATTTCCTATAGGATAAAGTTTTGCATTTGCCGTTATTTTAACATATCTGCGTTGAAGACATCAAGGCCCTGTTGCCACCATGCTAAAAGAATGTGAATACATTTCTCTACAATGAAACATTTTCCTTCAGCCCACATGAGTTTGCGCTCCTAAATTAAAATGGTGTAATTCCCCTTTAATGCAATCGGATTGAATATGAGGGTAAAAAAATTAATGGATTGACCATAATCCTCTACCTGAGCTGCCCCCTCTGACACTACACCTTATGTATTGTGCTGTAACAGTCAATTATGTGTCATAACTAACAGTAACAGTAAACAAGACTCAAGTCTCGGGATTAGAAGCTTCATAATGTGGACGGACAGCCTATATTTGACTTTCATACACAAGAAAACAACATAAATATAGGTCTTCCTCCACAACCCCATTATTACTGTACAAACAGGGATTTCATCATGAGGTGCAAAATAGCCATTTCACACTACGACAAGTTTCAGCATGAGGTTAGTGCCCCCCACAAACCTCATACTGCCTTAATGTAGTCACGCACAGCCGCTGAATCACAAAATAAATCTCTCTCTTACAAACGCGCACTGTTTATCAGGCAGATGAAACGTACAGTATTGATTCTAGCTCGGCTTGCCAAGCCCCAGAACAATACTTGGAAGTTCAAATGTTCTCAGAACAAGAAATGAAGTCAACAACGCAGAAAGAAAAAAGAATGAGTGTGAAAAGGCATCTCAGGCTGGCGGCGGTAGAAAAACTGAAGCCACCCAGTAAAGAGGCCTCAGAGAACCCAGCACGGATGAAGGTCAGACTTTATGACAGCAGACTGCAACAAAAACACACAGACTGAAGTTTTACAGTTTGATCCGCTTGCTGAGGATTTGCACTGAAAACCTGCAGGTTCCTGAGCCTCTCTTTTACACAAAAACTTTCAGGGGTGTTATGTAAGTCTGAGAGCAACTCCACAGGACTGACCAATTACCTGGCACTGTGTGTGTGTGTGTGTGTGTGTGTGTGTGTGTGTGTGTGTGTGTGTGTGTAACAGCATGTTTTGGGGTTGTGCTAATCTGGCGTCTCCAACACAGTGGGACATAGCTAGATGCTCACATCGGCAAATTCCAATCAAGGATGTGTGTGTGTATGTGTGTGTGTGTGTGTGTGTGTGTGTGTCTAAGGGCATAGAGGGTACAGACCCAGGCTTACACAAGAAGCTGTAATTAAGGAATGAATGAGCTTCTGTTGCTTTAGAAAGATGTCTGTGAACTTAGTCTGTTACACAATTATTTCTGAATTTAACATAATAAAAAAGAAACACAAAATGTGCATAAGTGTAGGCACCTTTCAGGCCGTAGTTAGTAAGAACACCTGTTTGAAATCCCAGCTTCCGAGTCTTTCTCTTCTTGATTCAGCCACTTCTCGCAGAATACTACAAGCTCATAAATATCTATAGGTTGTTTTGCATGCAGCATATTTTAGATTACTCATCTATTTTCCGTTTTATTTAACTCTATTTTATTGTGGACAGTCATTGTTCATTTCTCTTCAGATTTCTGAGTTGATGATAATCCATGTTTTGGATCATTGCCTTGTTGTAATATTCAAGCTCTTTTCTCCTTCAGTTTCTTCACTGATTGTGAGACATTAGCATCCAGGATCTGCTAATATTTAAAGGAATCCTTTCCTCTCCCTATCCCCACATCCTCCTGTGCCACTAGCTCTTAAAACACAACATCCACCCATAACTTTGACGACTGCTGAGCAATTTTTTTTTCAGTTCTTCTGGGAAACTCAAGGAAGTTGTATAGTCTATGTTTACTAACCAAACATTTGGATCATAAAAATGAGCACCTCCATAAATAAACACAAAGTGCCTTTGGAGATGCTGCCATTACCGGACTGCTTTAATTGCAGTTCTGAGAAGCAGGTTGCAGCCACTGGGTATGGGTGTGTGTGTGTGTGTGTGTGTGTGTCTCTGTGTGCTGTCCATAACGGGTATTTGTTGTTTTTACCATGAGCAAGTATTGTGAGCAAGTGGCCATACGCCAGGGTGCAATCACTCTGTAAGAGAAGCCAAATAAACAACACTTGTTTATGAAAGAGATGAACACACATACACACCAAAACACCCTCCGTTTTTGGGTCCAATGGGTATGGTTGAGGTCACGGGTCATCAATATACAGGACATGATCTCATTAGGCTCAAATTCTCAAAGGTGTGACACTGTTACAAGCATAATATTTCTTGAGTAGGAGGTTAAGCAGCAATCAGTCTCGCTACTGTACCACAAAGTATGACTGACCAGCCAGAGGGGCAGTCAACACCCACCTTCAAACCAAAACACAGCACTTACATTTCACAAACATATTTTATCACTCAAAATCATGCACACAAATCTTCTGGGATTGTTTAGGGTTGTTTGGGATTGGTATGCTGGGGCATTCTAGTCTAAGGACAATGGGAGGAAAGCTTTAACAGCAGCAGAGAGAGCTGGACAACAAAACAAACAACAACAATAATAAAACAACATATCTCCACAAACCACAAAAATGTTACTCAAAGATTTGAGTCACGATACGTAAAAGTGTTTTCCATGTTCCTTCAATGTTCTGAATGGTCAGTAAAAGCACCTCACTTAACAAAACACAAACGTTCTTTAAAAACACGCAGAAAAAAAACATTATTACCAAAGAAACTAGCTAGACACAAGTATGCACGGGCATTTCAGTGTCCATAACACATGTTTGCTGCAATACTGCCTCATACATACATCACAAAGTCACAAAAAGAATGCGGTTCTGTGAAATACACCTTTACTGAACACCGGCCAATTCCAAGGGGAATCTACACTCTGTTCCAAATTATTATGCAAATTCTATTTAAGTATCACAAAAATTAGATTTTTTGGTTTTCAATTAAACTCATGGATGGCATTGTGTGTCCGGGCTCTTTGGATCACTGGA
>JBBJLS010003699.1:0-16465 GCA_037577275.1 Bryconaethiops microstoma
GGAATAGAAAAGGTTCTTCCCCAAACTGTGTCCACAAAGTTGGAAGCATGGCATTGTCCAAAATGTCTTGGTGTGCTAAAGCTTTAAGCTTGTCTTTCAATGGAAGTAAGGGGCCACCTGAATTAAGAGGTGTATCCCAATACTTTTGTCCATATAATGTATGTCTCCTCACAGAAAAAAAGAGTTTATTCCCTTTTATGCTCTTGAAATAATTAACCTTATACCAAACAAAGCCACTCTTCAAAGACAAATACTTGAGTTTCTGCTCAGAAACTTACACATATACATACATACATACACACACACACATACACACACACACACACACCCCTGAACTGAACTTCCTTCTACATTGCACATACACACTGAACCGGTCTGCCTTGAACAAAACAACTTGCACCCCAACAGAGTACTGTACTGTGTAGAGTACTGTATTTATGATAACATTCCATTTATTCAAACTTGTACTATACCTGGTTTTGTCGAATGCATTAAATGTCATCTTGTCCTTGTGAATTAATGCTCTGGTGTTTTTCAGAGTATTTTTGTCCTGTCAGCAGTAATCTACGCTTATGGGTTGTTTCTTTTCATGTTGCACCATGGTCCTGGAGGAACATTGTTTCATTTCACTGTGGACTGTTTATATGACTGAAATGACAATAAACCTACTTGACTAATCTCACTGGCTGGCTGTTTGCATCCCTCTGGCTCAGATAAACGTGCAGAGGTCTGACCACATACCAAACCCTGTGGTAGATTCCAGCCTTTTGTTGGATTTCTTCATTCTCTCTCTCTCAGACGCAGAGACAAACACACATATATACACACAGCTGCACTGAATCACCAAAGGTGGGGTGTAGCAATAAAAAATTAATCTGTTTTTAGTATTGTTGTCTATATATCACATTGTGCTTGTAGCTGTGTTTATGTTTCCAGTAAATTGTTTTTTTTTCATCATATATAATTCACCACTTATGAACTAGTGCTACGTTATTGAATACAACCATGTTTTGTGTGTCTTGGCATTTTTGATGTTGTGTGATTATGCAGTGCTGGGCAATATAATGATATTTATTTTTATTGTGATCAATTGTGTTACACTATGTCTCATTATGCTTGGTGATTGTGGTTATTATTAGGACTAGAACACTTACCGTCTGTGTGTTTCTTCTTTAAATACTGCGAATGCAGAAGCTATCACACTATAGTTCTTCCTAGGTTTAATGTTTATTATTAGTGGGATTGCATCAGCAGTCAAACTACTGTTCCTCTTAAGTTTTCTTTTCATTACTATTTTTATAGCTGGAAATTGGTGCCTCTTCTCCTATGGATTTTGAAGTATTGGCATGGTTTCAACGTCAAAAAGTCTGTTAATGAGTCTCTCAAAGTTCTTCATTCAGGCAAGATATTGAGGATTTCTTTGGCACTGGGATGATGGTTGTAGACTTTAAAGATGAGGGGATCTGGCTCGGTGATGTGTTGAAGATGTCTGTGAAGACTTCAGCCACTTGATCAGCACATTTTCTCAGCAGCTTTTTGTGGGTTGTTCTCATGTCAGCTGTAGGCAGACAGATAACTTGGCCAGTGGTGGGAGGGTTCGCTTTTCTCACAGGCTCTTTGATCAATGCATCAAACCCTGCATAGAACTCTGATGGTTTCCTTGGCTGGTTTTGTGCATTTGAGCCGTGATGTGTATGGTATTGACTCCAGACAGTTCTTCCCTTTTGTGGCTAATTCTATCACGTGCTGATAGAATTTAGGAAGAACTGATTTCAGATTTGCATGATTGAAATCATCAGGCACAATGAAAAAATCCATTCAGGAGTGCAGCTTGTAGCTTTTGATTGCTTCCTATGGCTCAAATACACAGCTGCAGCTAACACTGTTGTGAATAGCCAACACTTTATGTTAGGCTTCGTTTATGTGTGTGTGTGTGTGTGTGTGTGTGTGTGTGTGTGTGTGTGTGTGTGTGTGTGTGTGTCCTGCCTTCGGTCATCTCTTAAGCCAGAAAATGTTGACAGGCTGGTATTTCTGTAGTATGTTCCTGTTCCTTGTAGTATGTGCCTTTCTGCATAGGCTTCTTTTTTTCCTTTGATTGCACTCTGTAATTGCATATTTATTTTTTGTTAGCCCTTTGTCTTGGGTAAATTTTATTGTATTGTTCGAGTTATTTTTATTTGAGATTTCATTTTGAACTGAAAGCATTGTTTACTTACTGTTTGTTTAAAATAGAAAGTACAATAAAAAATGTTTTACCTAAAATAATGAATAATCGTGATTAATAATCGTGATTTCAATATTGATAAAAATAATCATGATTATCATTTTGGCCATAATCGTGCAGCTCTATCAGGAAGAAACGTGTTCATCTAGCATTCTGTGGTCTGTAATGCTCCTGATATATTCATTCGAGTTTGAGTTTTAAATCATGCTGGTTAAATCTTTTTTGAGATGTAAAAGATTTGTGGTTGAGTGTTTGGGCTATGAGTTGCAAATACAGGGAACCCTTGATCTAAAATGTTGATGTGCTCTGTGTGTGTGTGTGTCTGTGTGTGTGTGTCTGTGTGTGTCTGGTAAAGGTGTAGAGGGAGAACACTTGAGAAATTGGTGACCTTTATTGAGATGCTACCTGCTATGAGACAAGCTGCTACAATGCACTGACCAGCTATCACATTTAACCATCTGTCTAATATTGTATAGGTCGCCTCTGTTGAGGCATGGACTCCACATACACCTCTGAAGGTGTCCTGTGGTATCTGGCACAGCAAAGATATCAAAGTCCTGTAAGATGCAAGATGGGTCCTCCACGTATCAGACTGGATTTTCCAGCACATCCCACAGATGCTCAACCTGACTGAGATCTGGAGAATTTAGAGGCCAGAGCTTTAAACTTATTGATAAAATTAAGATTCCCCAAATCAGACCACCTTTCATTGTTCTATGATCCATCACTACCTGCCTCTGAGAGATCAGTTTTTAAATTAGCTTCATTTTAGCTAATGCAGGTACATGCACCAAACACATCCATGTTACATTTGAACTTAAATACTGTCTGAGTAACTGTATTTTCATAGATTGTCTGTATATTTATATTGAACTGTATATTGTATGTGTTTTTTGTACACTGTAAAGTCTCAACTCTCTCTATACATGTGTATATATCTGAGATCATATTAAAGTTGATTTTAGCTTTAAACAAAGACATCTTAAACAAACAAGCACTAACATCAGTGAAAGTGAACACACCATCACACAGTGTGAACAGCACAAAATTCTTCCTCTGCATTAAACCCAATTACCAAGTGAAGCAGTGGGCAGCCAGGAACACAGTGTCCAGAGAGCAGTGTGTGGGGATGGTATCTTGCTCAAGGGTACCTCAGAAGTACTTAGCAGTCTTGGGAATTGAACCCATGACTTCCTGATCGCAGGGCGAGCGCCCTAACCACTAGGCTACCAGCTGCCCCTGTTAATGTTATACGGTGTTATACAAGTGGAATTTGAAATAATAAGTATAAGCCTGCATTTTTCATTGTTGCTAGACTGCATGGAAATAACATTAATACCACATCCAAATTGTGATGGCTAGCGTTTGCTGAGTCAGAACAAAACTTTTTAACACTCCCAAACTTGACCTATTGCTCCAACTAAGGTTATCATAATACTACTGTAAGATGTTCTTACCTTGTATGCAAGCTGTCAAACACTCTCTCTTGCCCTCTCTACCAAATTATAACATGATTTCTATTAGATTTGGCAGTCAATCGTTGTGCTTTTTTTTGTGGTTTGTTTGAACTTTATTTTATTATAAATGCAATGTACGTTAATTAGATTTTGGACCCTCTCGACTTCATATTACTTTTAAGTGCCCTGAACTGATGTCCCCCATATGTTACATTACAAGATTGAATTAATTCTAGGATGAATGTTTTTATGCTAAATGTAAGGTAAGTCCTGAGGGGGTTTTATCACCTTTTTAATTCATGATGAATTTACATACCTGAATGGCCCTCAAAGTCACTGAGGTCCTTACGCTCACCCATTTTTCCTGCTTCCAACACATCAACCTAAGGAACTGACTGTTCGTGTGCTGCCTGATGAAGTCCACCTCTTGATAGTTGCCATTTTAATGAAATAATCAATGTCAGTGTCAACCACTGTGCTTTCCTGTCGAAAGAGTTTCCTGTCAGAAGGTTATTTGCGATAACACACTCCCTTTCATGTTCTACCAGATAGCAGTGTCTGCACATTCTGGTTAAAGTGATGTACAATATATAGACAAAAGTTCTGGGACACAACTGTTTTTCAGGGTTTGATGTAGGCCCCTTACTTCCAGTGATGGACAATCTTAATGCTTCAGCAGACCATGACATTTTGGAGATGCTTCTAAATTTGTGGACACAGTTTGGGGAAGAACCTTTTCTATTCCAGCATGACTGTGTCCCAGTGCACAAAGCAAAGTCCTTAAAGGCATGATTGGATGAGTTCAGTGTGGAAGAACATAACTGGCCTGCACAGAGCCCTGACCTCAACCCCACGCAACACCTTCGGGATGAACTGAGACTGCGAGCCAGGCTTTCTCATCCAACATCAGTGTCTGACCTCATAAATGCTCTATGGAATGAATGGGCACAAATTCCTACAGAAACTCCAAAATCTTGTGGAAAACCTTCCACGATGAGTGGAAGCTGTTATAGCTCCATATTAAAGTCTATGTATTTGAAGGCAATGTTATTAATGTCCCTGTTGATGTAATGGCCAGGCGTCCCAATACATATAGTGTATTTTAGATCCCTTAGAGGAGTTGATCCTTGAAGTAGCTTTTATACTCCACTGGACTATGTGTGAAGTAACAGTACTGATATGTGAGGTGATATAACAGTACTGATATATTTTGCTGTTTGTATGGAAAGTGGAACAGCAGTGCATTCTTGCAGCTGTGTGGTTATTTTTTTTACTGGGAAAGAATGGTCTCTTCTGTTTTATTACACTGTTTCACTCAATCCCTCATTTTAAAATTTCCCTTTTCTAACACACTGAGTCAATTTTATAGTGATAGTTTAAAATGAACCCAACTTCCACCCTATACCACAAGTGTTACCAATCAGATAAGACTGTATTGAGGAGATGTAGTGTGTGGAGTAGGACCTATGCAAACAGACATGTATTAATAAGAGAACAAGAAACAGGTGACAAAACGAGAAACTAACAGAAGACAGAACTAATACAGAGACTAACAAAATGAAACAAAGCAAAGCAAAAAGTGACTGGGGTGCCGTCTTCTTCTTCTGCTTTTCGTCTTCTTCCTCTGCTTTCGCCACAGTGGATCAGCCATCTCCATTTTCTTCTCTCCTCTGCATCTTCCTCTCTCAAACCAACTGCCTGCATGTCCTCCCTCACCATATCCATAAACTTCTTACTAGGCCTTCCTCTTCTCCTCTTCCCTGCAGCTCCACCCTTAGCAACCCTTCTCCGAACACACTCAGATTCTCTCCTCAGCATCCTCCTCCCAACACACTCAGTCTTTCCTTAGCACATGTCCAAACCAACGCAATCTCGCCTCTCTGACTTTTCCTCCAAAAGGTCCGACTCGAGCTGTCCCTCTAATGAACTCATTCCTGATCCTGTCCATTCTCATCACTCCAGCTCTGCTTCTTTTATTTTCGTCAGTGCTATTGTCTCCAAACCATCAAACCAAACAACATAGCTGGTCTGAAAAAGCGACTGGGTGTAAAACACATCAAAATGGACACAAGGGGGCAAAAACACAGAGCAAAATACCAAGCGAAAGAATACAGAACAAGAATCACTGAACAAAAATAAAATAAAATAAAAATAAAGACACAGCAGACATAAACAGTAACATAGATAGAAAGGGGGTCTGTACCCCACCAAACAGCATTGTGTAGATTGCTCATCTAAATTACCACACATTCACCACAGACTATTAAGTTATTTTAAACAGCCGTGCTTATATTCTTTCTGACACTGTATAACACGCTTTTAATAAGCCATCCTGAAGTATGAATTTTCTTTGTAATTTTACCCATTGTTTTAGATAACACTATATCATAGTGTCAGAATCCACATATTAAAAAGTTTAGAATTACTTATTAGCATTGTATGTTACAGTACATTGTGTACAATTTCCCATGGTTTTGGATTCTGGATATTAGGTTTATTAACTCAGTTCTCTTAGTCATTTTAGAATCTTCTACAGCTCAATTCATTATTCTTAACATGTTTAAAATGTCTTATTTTTATTCACAATTTCCTAGTGTTAGTAATACCTCAAAATCTGCGAAATTTGCACAAAAATAAAATGAAAGCTTTTGAAATAAAATGAAAGGTTTTAAAGTTGCAACATTGTCTGATCGTGTTTAAGATTCTATTGTTTGTTATGGATATTTACTTCATGTATTGACTGATTGACTATAATTGGGTGAAGTAGAGAAGACTGGGTATACAGTAACCCCCCGATTATTCGCGGTTCAGCAGTTGCGGCTCCAGTCTTTCCGGATCTTTTCTGAGAACCACACAAATAATCGTTCACGGAAACCCCTGCATATTTTTGCGGAAACTGCAAATATGTTCCGCATTTTTTTTTTCTTTTGTGACGTTGGAGCCTCGTCCGCCACGCCCCCCTCATCCTCGGGCTGGTTGTTTATGGTTCCTGAATGGAACCTCTGCTGCTCAGCGCCGCACCCAAACATAAACAACCCAGCACGAGGACGAGCGGGCGTGGTGGGTGAGGTCCGGCCGTCACTGCTTTTTTCATGGCAGTATATAATTTTCATGCATTTTAGTGCATAATTATTATTTACTAATTTACAAATTTTGTAGCATAATTATTAACGTAAATTCAGTTACATTTCCATATAAAAAATAATACATTTTTTGGTAAAGTTCAGAGAACACAGAGAAAGTGCATCTTGGGATGGTGAAATGCTGCTGTACTCAGAGGTGGGAAGTTTGAATGTTGCCAATACAAAAACGTTATTTATTTCTCCTGGCTGCTGATTGGCTGCTGCCCTGTGACTCATCTCTGGCAGCTGCAGTCCAAAATTTCCCCCGTAGGGCGTCTTGAGTGTTCTCGTGTTTTTCCGTTTTGCTCTTCTTAAAGCCCTGTATTTTTAATAATGTAAATTAAATTAATTTATACCAAAAAACGTGCGTGCATAGATTACAGTACAGTCTATACAGGGGTAACATCAGTATTTTACATTCTAGCACTGTGACAACAGTTCAGTGTAAACTGTACAGTACAGATACGGTTTACCTTCTTTAAAGGTAATGTATTAAGCTGAGTTTAAAATGAAATTAAAGCGTTTGGGAGCATATTTGGGGGCATATTTAGGATTTACACTATAAAAATAGGGATTTTTAGGCATTTTTTAACACATAACAAATTTGTGTTTTCTTACTATATGCGGGTGCTCTTGGAACGTAACCCCCGTGATTGTCGGGGGTTTACTGTGTAAGATTTTTATACCCAGTTTTTATGTACAACTTCATTATACTGTACATTATACTTCATTATACTTAAAAATCAATCCAGAATCAGTATCTGTTTCTGTTGCATTGTGAAAATGCAGCTAAAACTGATCTCTAGTCAGGAGTAACATCTTTATTTTCTGTGTGTGTGTGTGTGTGTGTGTGTGTTGTACAGGGACATGCTGATCTCAGATCTGGAATCTGGCGTGACATTCTCTGAGCTGTGTGAAGAGGTGAGGGAGATGTGTCGCGTCCGCAGGGAGCTGCCAATCACGCTGAAGTGGATTGATGATGAAGGTACACACAGACAGGGTTTACATTAGCCCTCATATGCCAGCTTTAGCTGGATCACGTGTAGCTGTCTGGCAGGTAAAAATGTCAAGGGGACAAAAAGTCCGACAGAGTGGATACATTAGCAAAAAATATTTTAGCCAATAATAATAATAACAACTTTATTTATACAGCAGGTACCATGGATCACAGTGCAGCTCAGAGTACTTCATATGGACCCCATTCCAGTATAGAACACAGCAAACCATACAAAGAAATTTAAAAATACAGAATGTAAACATTCTAACACACTCCCTGGTTCAGCAAAAAATGCCGTGATAAAATTTTATTGGTCATACCGCCCAGCTCTATTGTTTACATCTTGGCTATTATGAATATTTAAAACATATAGATGGTAGTTGTTCTATGTGGTCTGATTATCAGTCATATTGCCCATCAAGTAAATGTCAAGACTAAACTCTGTAAAATGTCAACATCTATGTGTCTATGAGTTTCAATGTAGGACCCCAGGAGTGTTGCATTCAAATGCAATAATTATCATAATTGGTGTGATTGCAAAAGTAATATTGTTCTTCTTAGATTTTATTTTTATTATTCTTTTTATAGCCAAAGTAGGCGCTGCTTCTCCTCGGAGCTCATGCTGAATTCGGAACCGCTCCAATGTCAAAACATCCGTTAATATTCGTTTAAGAGTGCTTATATAAACCTTTGTGATCGGTTGATCAAAAGCTGTGTTGATCGTTTAAAAACTGGTCAAGAGACAAAAAATCAAACACGAAGAAACAAACAAGTAGCAAAACTCACAGCACGCTCAAAAAATGGACTTCCAATCACTGAAGCTCAAGACAGTTATATAAAAGACGTGTGTGACTGTTTGTTGTGGTTTACTTAAAAATACTCAGTCCATGAATGCTGCTGCACATTCAACCGCACCCATAAATGGCTTGGTAAGAGACTGCCTGGGGAGCACTCTTTTAACACAAACTTTTTAAAATAAACTTTTGAATAATTTATAATGAACAATTCTCAGTAGTTATAGACTCTAAGATAGTTACTGAATAATTCATAAATTACTAAATATATACATATTAATTACACAGGAATAAGCCTTCATATTTGGAGTTTGAAACTTTTAGAAGCTTAAAGACAGCGTGTCTATAAAGAATTGGAGGCTAAACATTTGGAGGATTAAAGCACATCTGTAACTAGATTATCACCTATGATATATTTTGTTAAATTAGTTTCTTTTTCCTGGATACTTCACTAGTTATCTGAACACTGCAGATTAATCTAATTGTTTTAAGATGAGTGTTTGAGTCTGTTTGTTTTGCAGGTGACCCATGCACTATTTCATCTCAGATGGAGCTAGATGAGGCTTTTCGGATTTACAGTAGAAACAAACGCTCCGGACTCCTCCTCCATGGTACTGCAATTACAGTTTTTCCTTCAACACAGTAGCATTCATTATAGACCAAATTTATAAAATTTTAATCCTCAGAATTTAAGACGGATTATGATTAGCAGTCACAAAATCTATAAATGTATTTGAATTATTTCTCAGTGAAACAAATGGAGTGAAACAAGTGGAAAGTGCAGAATCAAATTTTTCAGTCCACAACAAGTTAAAGAGGAGATATGTCATTGTGATGGTTACATATTAATTATATTTAAAGTGTCCACACATTTTATTTTTTTTAATCTGATGTTTAAAAGTTATTTTCTTTCTGCAAAACAAAACAAAATGTCTTTAAATTCATATAAAAATAAAATAAATCATGCACAAATATAAGGATTGAAAGTTAAGAATCTGCACTTTATGCTTAGTTTCACTTTCAATGAACTGTGAGTGAGAAGTCCCTCATGTCAAATTACAGCATGATTTTTTCTCTCTCAGTGTTCCCAAGTACCCCTGAAAAACCTGGTATGCCATGTCCAGGAGAGGACAGTAAGTGTCTTCTCATGTTTTCTGTCCTCCATAGAACTTTGTGTATGTGTTAGAAATGTTACAGTATTCATTAAGTATTAAGTATACATTGTTATAGAATAACACTTTATAATGACAATTTAGTCAAACAACATTTATGAATCCAGCCACTACATTTTTTTCAAATTGCTGCTATATGTGGTGACTCTCTTAGATTTTATTTTGTGTGATTGCATTAGCAATCACAGTATGGTCATATTCTTTTTGTTTTAATAATATGGTTTTATCATTTTTTTAATTACCTGGAATTTGGCACCTCTTCTCCTACAGTATTTTTAAATATTGGCTTGGTTCCAATAGCAAAACATTCATTACTATCTGGTGTAGTGTGCATTTTTCATTGGTTAATCAGGGACTGTGTACTGATTCTTGTGGTTGAGTCGCCTCAGTAATGTATGAATAGAAGGAGCGGAGGGGTGAGTCGCTTTAAAAGTGTGTAGTGAAGAGAGAGCCTCAACATCATGGCTATGGCAGCTGGAAACTGACAAAACGCAGAGCAACAACTCAGTCTTGTGAAGTTAAACATGCAGCAGACTCATAAAGAGACTTCAAGACACTAAAGCTCAGGATAGGTCAAAAAGACCAGTGACTGTTTCTTGTAGTTCGTGAATGGGCCGAGAGTGGTTTACTCCAACCGTTTTCAGCCGTCCTTTACTGTAAATGCATTGGTAATGACAGCGACTTAACGTCCCCCTTCGTGGCTCAGGGATAGAATGCAGTGCACTGAATGAGGAGAGTCAGAGGACGCACCGGTTTGAGACCCCACTGTGAGCATAATTTTTTTTTTTTTACTTTAACTTTTTTGGCCATAAAAACAGTGTTTCTCCAAACACTGGTTTTACTGCAACCACGCAATTACACTTTTCCCTTGGAAATTTTCTTGCCCCGACTTTTGCAAAAGAATGTAGTCATGCGATTAAGGCACTCTATCCAAATAATTACTCCACCAAAACTAGAGAGCTTAAACAGCCTGAAAAAGTGGCCATGCTGTTGTAATATGTGCAGAATGTAATTTTGCAGTGTGTTGCTGAAATATACAAGAACTTTCCTGAAAAAGTATTAATGGTGCTTTCACAGATATGCAAGCCAGGACTGAAGTACTCAAGACATTTTTTCTATCGTGTCAAAACTTGGCCCGTGCCTTGACCATTGGTTTTGCCAAATTTTCTAGTTGGTCTTGACCAAGTCATAACAATGTTAACAATGTCTCTCAATTTTCCTAGTCTTGGACTTGTCTTGGACTCGACAAAGGTGGTCTTGACCACAGTGTGTGTGTGTGTGTATCTGTGTGTGTGTATCTGTGTGTGTGTGTGTGTGTGTGTGTGTGTGTGTGTGTGTGCTTGTGCTGTCTGAATCTGCAGCTCTCTTTCAGAAAAGTGTGTCTAACCTTCTCAGACCACAATAAAGATATAAGCGGTTACAGAAAATGAATTTCAAATTTTTATTCGTCAGGCTACAGGACAGTTTTCCACTTCTCCTAAGTTTGCCTTAATCATAAATGAGCTCGGGCCCGGTAGAGTTTTAACTTGCATTTGTGACCCATGTCTTGATTTCCTGGAGATCCACCCTCCTGTGAAATCTAGTTTCAACTGTATTCTGCCACACCTGCTTCAAAAGTCTTTGATGTAGGTTTGACTCCAGGAAAGTAGACCTCAAAGAGGAAGGTTGGTGACCCCTGCACTACAGAATCACGTCTGTTCGTGCCTGATGGCCAGAAGATCACAGTTACTCATATTGGGTTTCGGCCTTGCCCCTTGCAAGACTTCAAAACTTTTTTGGAAATGGGATTGTATGTTTTTTAGATTATAATCATGTTTTGTCCAAAGTTTGAAAATGGTTTTTGGTATTCACTTGCTGATGTGAATATCTGCAGCTGTATAAAAGGATTTGCTGAGTCAGCACTTGCTACAGCACGTTCCTAAAGGTGAAAGTCATGAATTATACTGCGCGCGCACACACACACACACACACACACACACACACACACACACAGAGTACTGACGTATGCTGCTGTTTTTCTCCGGGTGAAACAGAAGTGTGCTGCCCCCTGCCCTGCAGAATTGCAACATCATAGTCAGCAGGCAACACAAAAGCCAAAGCCCCTCCTACACACACACACACACACACACACACACACACACACACACACACACACACACACACACACACACACACACACACACATCCCTGCAGCATGTTGTAAAGTTCTGAAGGCTTGTAAGATGTATACATACATAGTTGCAGTTAGTAAACAGCAATTCATGTTTAGGAGCAAACTTTTGCTTTAATTTAGCAAATGGTGAAGGAGGGCACTGGCAGTATGACTATATTTATCGTTATTGTTGTGAATGTTTATGCCACATTAAGTTGCCTTTCTGAGATTATGGAGATCATAATTTCTAGCCGACTGACCAAATTCATGTTTCATTACAAAGAAAACATTATTAGTTTGGTTATTTGGAGTTTGGATTTTTCTGGATATTTGGATGTTTCAACTTCTCAAACCTTAGAAAATGATCACGATTCTGATTAACACAACTGTCTTGAAGTATGATGTTATGATGTATTTATTTATTTTTTTCCCACCATGACACATTTCCATAACCAGTCAGTGAGCTTACAAAATGTGTTCGCAAAGTGTTTGGTAAAATTACACATTCTGTGGTAAAGTCCCTCATAGCTGACAGAATAATTTGGGACATTTTGCTGCTCTTGTGCTAAACCACACACTCCACAGCCTGAGAGTGTGTGAAGCCTGTGAAGTATCTGCATAGAGATTGTGTATCTGGGTGTGCGTGTGTCTTCTGGACTGTTTTTGTGTGTGAATCTTTTGTGTCTGTATGTCTGTGCTGTGCTGTGCTGTCTCTGTACCATCTGTGTGTGAATGTATGTGTGTGTGAGAGATAGATAGAGAGAAAGAGAGAGAGAGAATAATAATCTATAATAAATACATAATATATATTGACGGGAAGCTTTTGTCATGTCTTTCACAGGGAAGGAGGCGCAGACGCTTTTATTTTCAAAAGTAAACACAAAATGTCTCGATGGGCAAAACTCTACCAATTACAAACACCCAGGAGAAGGTGAGGGATATTGTGAAGGTTAATGTGAGGGATAGTGTGAGGGTGAACTGACAGCCAAACTAAGAACTCCTGAACCTTTTAAACATAAACGTGCACACACCAAAAGCATTGAACACAAAACCACAATTAGTACTAAATCCCCGGCCGGCTGGGAACCCCTAGTGATGAGCTGGCCAGGGAAAACCCACACACCCGTGTCATAATAAGAGTCCACATTGCTCAAGTAATGGCGGCCTCTAGCGGCCGCTGACTGGGAACGTCACAGCTTTAGCCATTTTATTATTTAACAGGAAGCATCTTCAGACTAATTAAAGAACTATCGTTTAACCTGCAACGATAGTTGCAGGTTAACCTGCAAACATCCTGAACAGAAATACAGATGTGTCTAATCTGATGGCGAGACTCTTTAACGTCTTTGAGGTTATGGGTTAGAAGCTATGAGCCTGGGGATTAGGAACCTCTAAATAGTTGAGGTTTCTTTCTCATTTTTGCTGAAAATGCGCTCAGATAAACTGCTGGTGATACACAAAAATGCTGAATTAACCATAACTATTACAGTTGACATATTGACATACAGCGTTAATGGAGTCACAGCAGCCCTATAGACAGTCGTCTTTATTATAATTTTTATTTATGTCAGTACTTTTTACATATTAAGCATGCACTGATGTGGACTTTCTGGGCTGGTTAACCAGTAATTATATTAAGGAAATCCCCACTATATTCCATGTAAAGATGATAGAAACCAGCTGCCTCATTTTCTTTAGACATCACTGGAATTAATTCATTTTATATTGAAGGATATTATAGAATGATATTGCCTTTAATTTGAGTAGTCTTTATAAAGAATGTTTACTACTTGCTCCCAAGTAGTAGAAAAATCTCTAAAAAATTCTCTCACACATTATTTTGACATTTAGCAAATAGGAATGATTTTGGGAATCCGAACTGACCTAAAACTGAAAGGGTTTTGTATGATTTAACATCAGACAGTAAGAAAAAAAAAGTTATGTCTTGTTATACAGTGTATGTAAACTTTTGGTGTCAACTGTATCTGATGTCATGATGGCTTCTTTACATAAAGAACTTCAGTGTCAAACTGAAATGGAAAAAAAAAGCTTTTTTTAAATACTGAAAATACAGACAAAACTTCATGCCGTTATTAGTAACTCTCATTGCTGTATCTGTTTGACTGTTAGTGCTTTAGTCTTTTCTTCTGTTCAGAGTTTATGGAACACCATGCAAAATATTCCTCCAGGGACAAGGTACTACACAGCCTGAAAACGCATCTGATTCCAAATAAAACCGAATGAAAAACTGCCAGTTGAACACTGGTTGCTGTTAACAAGCTCTTTTTAACCCATTTACTCTTTTTATTTTGTCTTCATTAGAGAAGGATGACGAGGCATGTAGATATTTAATAGGCTAGTAGGCTGCATCAGTAGTATTCTTAACCAACAAACTTCAAGTTTAGACGTTTACAGAAGAATTGTGGTAAAATTGTTTACAATTTTCTGTTATTTATAATTATAATAATATAATCTGTGTGGGGCAGCTGGTGATTTGGTGGTTATGGGAGTTGCCTCTGTGATGAGAAAGCTTTGGGTTTGAATCCCAGGACTGCTAGTGGCCCTACTGAGGTTCCTTTGAGTCCCCGGGTGCCCCCTGTTGGTGGCTGCCCACTGCTTCACTTGGTGAATGGGTTAAATACAGAAAAAGAATTTTACATTGTTCACACTGTGTGGTGTGCTGTGTCATGTTCATGTGTGACTGTAAGGGGCCACTTTACTTTATCTATTTAAGATAGAAATGGCATGAAATGTGGTTATACCCCCAGGGGCACTAATACCATTTTACCATTATGCTTGCAGCTCATTGAACACTTGTATATAAAGTTGGTTGTCTGCATCAAAACATTGCTAGTTAATGGCGTACAAAACTGGCCTTCCATACATTCAATTTTTGATATCTGATTAAAATTTTTGATACCCGAGTATCTGATTTTCAGCTAATTTTCAGCTAGTGGTCTGGTTGCAGTTGCTTCTACAATCAGAAGGTTGTGGGTTTAAATCCCAGGACTGCTAGTGGTACCACTAAGGTACCTTTGAGCAAGGTACCATCCCCACACACTGCTCTCCAGGGCCTGTGTTCCTGGCTGCCCACTGCTTCGCTTGGTGAATGGGTTAAATACAGAGAAAGAATTTCACACTGTTCACACTGTGTGCTGTGCTGTGTTCACGCGTGACTGTAAGGGGCCACTTTACTTTAAATAAATATTTCAAAAGAAAGTTCACAAGATGACTAGGACAGCCCCTGCTTTATTTTACTTTTTGTAGCTACCCAAGTTTTGAGAGCAGCTGCTTTTTCTCGTTCATCTGATCTGAAACACGCATGGCAGGGTCCCGTGAGAGACTCCAATGGAAAAATGTGATTTTATGATAATAGTCATGACGTCATGCTTCACTGTGTCACATGGCTGCTAGAGTGCATTTTTAACTAGTCCTGTTTTGTTATAGTTGGCTGTGTGTATGCTCTGTGCTATTTATTCTAAACTTCTTTCTGGTTGCATGGACTCTTTCTGTGTTGTGTGTATTTGGTGTATGTGTTGGATGTGTGTAGCTGTAATCCTTGGCGTGCGTGTGTGAGTGAGAGAAAGATGGTGAGGATTATAACAGCTTTGCTGTTACGTAATCTGGATGCTGGAATCAGTATATTGATCAGTCAATAAATTGTGCACTATATATTTGCAGGGGATGTATGGAGGATGTAGAAGATGTTTTAACTTATTTTGATCAGGGGTGTTAAATATTAGAAGTAAGAGGTTAGTGGAATAGTTAGATTAGACTGTTAATTAAATATTAAATAGATTGGTCCGGGGGTCACTGATCTTACCTGCAAAAGGCCAGTGTGGATGCACGTGTTTTAGCAAAATCGAACAAAATCATTTGTTTAATCCATTGGGTTAAGACAACTGATTAGTTAGATGAGCTGAGCTCCTGCTTGGTTGGAATAAAACCTGCAGCCACTCCGGGCCCTTATAGGTAAGGTGGGCCCTGCATGAATAGATTATAGTGTACAAGCCCGTATACAGGGGGTCCTTGGGCTACGACAGTCTCGACATACGACGTTTCGAGTTTACGATGCTCACTCCCATAACTAGTTTGGTTGTGCACAGCTGAAGAATATGTAGTAAATACACAAGCCCCCCCCCTCCAAAAAAAAAGACCATGCAAGACACAAACCTCTACACGCACACCAACGACCAATGACCCTTTTCTTTTTTATTTTGGTGCGTGCCAGTTAATTCATGTAGGTACTCATTAG
Organism: Bryconaethiops microstoma; assembly: GCA_037577275.1. Classification (NCBI taxonomy): domain Eukaryota; kingdom Metazoa; phylum Chordata; class Actinopteri; order Characiformes; family Alestidae; genus Bryconaethiops; species Bryconaethiops microstoma. The sequence goes on from JBBJLS010003699.1 coordinate 16,174, forward strand.
AGTACTAGAGCAAAAAAATTATGTGAACCCCTGCATATATCCACTGTATGTAAATGAATATATAAAGTAAACCCCCGGTTATACACGGTTCAGAAGTCATGGCTTCAGTCTCTCGCAGATTTTTTCTGAGAACCAAGCTAATAATTTGCACATTTGCGGAAACTGCAGATATCCTCCACATTTTTTTTGTGCTTTTGTGGCGGCCGGGCCTCGTCCGCTTTTCGGCAGCAGAGAGATCTTTTTCTTCCCCATATTGGTTGCTAACTGTGGTCTGCTTAATAATGTGGAACGT
>JBBJLS010003718.1:0-16464 GCA_037577275.1 Bryconaethiops microstoma
ATGCTGGAATAGAAAAGGTTCTTCCCCAAACTGGGTCCACAAAGTTGGAAGCATGGTGTTGTCCAAAATGTCTTGGTATACTGAAGCATTAAGATTAACTTTCACTGGAAGGAAGGAGCCAAACCCAAAAATATGTGTCCCAATACTTTTGTCTGTGTAATATACATTTGTAGGTCAGTTTTTACTAGCCCTCTGATTCTCTGATTTTCTTGCATCTTCAAAAATCTGAGCCTTCAGGAAGAGTCACAGTTCCTCCTACAACTTTTGCTTTTGTTCCTCTCCATGGAGAGCTCTTCCTGTGAGCCTAGGAAAAGGAAAAAATAAAATTTGAGAAAGAAAGGGAGAATGCGTTATGGTTTCTGTTTCGATAGGGAAGAGAATAGGGACCACACAAAAACAAGTGGCTTAAAAGTTTTGAAGAAGGCATATGATGTTTCTGGCTTCTTAATTAAAAAACTCTTTTGACCTCTAAATAATATTTAAAGGAGGAAAGAGTGAGAAACACGTACACTGTCCAGGACTGATACCACTGCAACAGGAGAAGATTTAGGGCCTTATGTTTATTCCAGAGCCAGCACTGTCACTAATTTTGACACAAACATTTACATTATTTTATAGATGTTATAGATCTACAGGAACATGCACAGACTTTAATAAATAAGTAATTACAAAACCACAAATAATATAATTGTATTAAAAACATTATGAAAAGCTAGGTCTCCACAAACATTTGCCAATGTATTGATGAATGGAAATGTATTGTTTTCCAAACAGTTCAAATTTGGCATGAATTGATGCTTTTCCACCAATTTGATGCTTTTCCACCATTATTACAAAACCCAAACAGGAAAAAGGCTGTTTCTGCGGTTAAGTCTACTCTTGTCTGTCAACAGTTTGATTTCTCAGTGCAGTTGTTGCATTTATTTAGCTTTGGGGAACATGTTTTTCAATTTTGTTTGTCACAAACAATTAATTTAAGCAAACAAACACATGAATAGGGTCTAAGGTCTGTATGTGGGTCCACACTTCATTTCGCACACTTCACCATCATTCCCATTACTACATACAATATTGTGTAAAAGTCTTGAGCCACACCTCATTTCTTCATAGTTTGATTCCACAGAGCCAGACCTCCTTGTATTTTAATGTAGTCTTGGGGGACAGTTCTCCAGGCTTCCTGCGACAACTTTTAAAGTTGTCTCATTTTCAGTCCTGACCCTGAACCTGACCAGTTTTAGAGGAGTGCTTTTTGTTTGTTATGCCACACAGTTCCCTACGAATGAATCATTCAAGTGTAACAAAGCACATCTAACTCAAGGCCTGAACCAGTGTAGAAACAGGAGCAGATGATTATAGATGATCAGGCTGGTAATAAGTATACTGGCGGTGCTGAATGCTGATTAATTTCATCCACTCAATATCTGCAAGTGCGAAGTGACCATTTGTCATATGTGAACACACCACAGCACACAGTGTGAACAATGGGAAATTGTTCTCTGCATTTAACCCATTCACCCAAGTGAAATAGTAGGCAGCCACCAAGAGGGCGTCCAGGGAGCAAGTGTGTGGGGACAGTACCTTGCACAAGGGTATCTCAGAGTTGCCACTAGCAGTCCTGGGATTCAAACCCACAACCTTCTGATCACAGGGACAACCCCCTAAAGACCAGGTCACCAAAGAAAAGACAGTTTGAGAAGCATAAAATAGAATTTTTGTACCGACTAGGTGATTCAAAGTAAAATAGACACAAATGGCGGCTCATGACTTTTGCACAGTTCTGTACCTACTGTTTACATCTCTGATATTACTGTGATTGAATTATTTGGTATGATTTTTATTACCCCAATCAAGCCTAACAAATCTCCAGTAAGCAAATCATCACATTTGGGTATGTCGTCTTTAAATCATCGCAGTTCATCCCCAGAGTAGTTGACGTGTACGCATGTCCACATTGTACATGGTAAATATGCTTAGATTAACTTGTTGAATTGTGTGCTTTTTTTACGAAATAAGCTCCATGCTACCTTTAGTGTTGGATGTGCTGTGATCATTTCTGAGCAAGCATACTCATTAGAAATGCTTGTTTGTGACACAAACAAAATAAAAAATTTTCAGAACATCATGATCTTTATATATCATACAAATATTATAACAGTATTGTGAAATTGCAGTATTAAAAGAGAAAAGCCGGTTAAACACCAGAAATGCCAGTTATCAGATATAATCCACAAACAGTGCAGTTATTAGTTCCATAGTGAAAAAAGATCAAGATACTGACAGCATATGCTCCATGGCTGTTTGCACCTAAAAACTATTTGTGTCTTTTTCCCATAAGTGTAGTTTTTGAATAAAAATTCTTAGTAAATACTAAATAATTCATTGTACTTACTGAATAATGTATAATAGTTACTGAATAATTCATACTTGATATGTAATACAAAAAAAAATGTTCCTAATAAAGAAATTGTTTCCTGTGGTTGAAGAGGTTCCATGTTTTGTTCTTGTTCAGGTCAACAACGTAGAGGATGGACAAAGTGTGCACGAGCCATCAGTGATGTTTTCGGAGAAAGTAGCCCCACCGCTCAACAAGTCTCAGTCCCAGAGTGTGAGCTCCATCCCCCCAAAGAGCCCGGGGGGCTTCAACAGTGAGCCCTACACGCCACCAGTGTGAGTGACCCCTCACCAACACTTAACTCTTAGTAGTCGCAGCATTAGTTGTAGCAATATAATTTTACTTCAGTTATTTCTCACGTCGTAACAAGTGGAAAGGTTGTGTTAAAAGTGCAGTTTAGAAACTTTCAGTTCACATTTGTGTCTTTAAGTAGAGGAGGAGATACACAATATGGCCAATAGTATGTGGACACCTGATCATCACACCTATGTTAGCTTGCTGGACGTCCTATTCAAGACCGTGGGAGTTACTATAGAGTTGCTCCAGCTAGTGCTTGGCATTGCACATCTTAGACTGCTTGGTCATAAAAACTCATACTCCTCATTCTTGTGCTGATAACAAGAGCGTAAGCTGACAGGTCTTGGGCTGATGTTGATTCCAGAGGCAGTTTGGAACTCTCTAGAGAGTGTTGCAAAACAGGATAGGTCATTTTTATGAGCTACATGCTTTAGCACTGGAGACAGATTAGGCGGGCAAACTTTTGGCAAAGGTGGCATCCAACAAGGCCTTGTTTAAAGTCACTGAGCTCTTCAGCATGACCCATTCAACTGCTGCACTTTGTCTATTAAGATTTTATGGTAATGTGCTTGATTTTATACTCCTTTTAGTAATGAATGTTGCTGAAGTGAATAATTAGTTGGTGTGTCCACATACTTTTGGCCATATAGTGTATGTTATCATTTGAATAAGAATTAATCATTTAATTTAAAAGGCTTCATTTGGCGAAATTTCTGTCAGTTTTTGACAGTGAACAAACAGAAATGTTACACAGTATACATCAAATGTTAATGTAATTATGTATGTAGATTTAATTAGTTATGTGACTATATAATACGTAATTATTATATGATTATAAAGAATTATGTAATATAGAACAGATTTAAGAAGTAATAACTCAAAATGTCTAGGAGGTCTAGGGTTAAAACTGATTCGGAATGGTATTTCTGCTCCTGCAGAGCTGTTCTGGGCTTCAGTCCACACAGTCACACTCACCCAATCAGAACAGTGTAATCAGCATTTCTCCCTGAGTGACCTTGTCTGGATGAAGTGATTTGATGTGTGTGTGTGTGTGTGTGTGTGTGTGTGTGTGTGTGTGTGTGTGTGTGTGTGTGTGTGGTAGATGCTTGTTTAAATGTCAAAATCTAGTCTCTGTGTGCTTAGTCCTGATTCTTTCATAAAGTCCTTCTTTTACATTAATCAGTATGTTCAGAAAAGCTTTAATTGGGTGTTTTAGATTTTGGTCAGAACTGTAAATAGTTTACATTAAATAATTATTTAAACATAAATGCACAGATAATTTCATTGTTGAGTATCAAAAGTAAGACTACACAGAGCAATAACTGACAAATTTAAATAGTAAAATATCTCCTTTTCTGCTTATAAACACAAACATGTTATTTGTTGATCTAATTTGCAGTAAGTTAAGAAATAATTAACTTTTAAGCAATAGAACATGAGAAGCAGTGTGTCATGAATAACACTACAGTATTTATTCGTGGCAACACATGACCTGGAGTGTTATATTGGTTAATTAGCTTTTAGACAACAGTTCTACAAAAGAAAGAAAAAAGTAATGCAAAAAGCCTTTACAGTGCATTCAGACACATAGACTTTAATATGCAGTTGGTTCCCCTTTACAGCTATAACAGCATCCACGCTTCTTGGAAGGCTTTCCACAAGATTATGGAGTTTCTGTGGGAATTTGTGCCCATTCATTCTGTAGAACATTTCTGAGTTCAGGCACTGTTGTTGGACGAGAAGTCCCTGGCTCACAATCTCCATTCGATTTCATCCCGATGGGGTGGTGGTGGCCTAGTCTGTGGGATACTTGCCTCTGGACCAAGAGGTCATGGGTTCAAATCCTACCTTCAGCACACCACCACTGGGTGGTGGGTATCCTGAGCTGGGTTCCCCTTAACCCCAAGTTGCTCCAGGGAGACTGTCCCCTATAATTAGTTGCTTTGGATAAAAGTGTCTGCTAAATGCCATAAATGAAAATGGATGGCGTTGAGGTCAGGGTTCTGTACGGGCCGGTCAAGTTCTTCCACACCGAACTCATCCAACCCCGTCTTTATGGAGCTTGCTTTGTGCACTGGGGTACAGTCAAGCATGGCACTGTCAGGCATACCCTTCACAGGAAGTAAGGGGACTAACCCAAACCCAGAAAAACACTTGTGTCCCAATACTTTAGTACATGTAGTGTACTTTAATATTATTAACAAAAATGGATTTCTTTTTCCTCTAAGCGATGAGTTGATCTAACATGTAGATGTATGTATTTATTCTGGTTAGCAAATAAATATCATTTAGGTAGGGGACATTCAAGCCTAGCTATTCATCATTTTAAAGAGGTCTTGATTGGCTGATTGCTAAGCTGTTTCCCTTGAGGGTCATTCTATTGCAAAACTGCTACTAAAACTGTCTGATGTTTTGATTATGGACCTAGATTGCATAATATAGCAAGAATGGTGAATTCTTTACTGTTTTTGGTAGTAATCAAAAGCATGCTATGTGCCCCACGGTGTCGCAGTGGCTAACACTGTTGCCTCGTACCGCCAGGGTTGCGGGTTTGAATCCGGGTCCTGGTCTTGTGTGTTTGGAGTTTGAATGTTCTCCTTGTGGTGGTGTGGGTTTCCTCCAGGGTCTCTGGTTTCTTTGTCATTGTAGTTGTCTGGTCGTTCTATGAGTCCTTTCTTTCTCTCCCTCTTTCCCTCTCAGCAGTTACTCTGAACGTTTGTTGAGTCAATCGTATGAGCTGGAGTATCCCGGAGGCACCATTAGCTCCAGCCCCTCCGACCGAACGGACGGCGTGAGGAAACCCTCAGCCAACCGCGGGAAGAGACGCAGGAGAAACCCTGATATGGACGAGTCTCAGTACGAGACGGAGTACACCACAGGGGGAGAGACAGGAAACGAACTGGACCAGGACTACTGGATGAGGTGAGGCTCGAGAAAACCACACACAGACAGTAAAGTAACTATCAAGACCACATCTGTGTTCTTGCCTGGTTACTGTTGCTAGATTGGACAAGCTTTCAGAGCAGGGACACAAATCTCTTGACAAACAAGAAAACATTGCATGAACATCCTTAATGAATGTATAATACAGCCAAAGCAACCAAAGCAACAAATGAAAGACAAGAACAAAACACACTGTTCCCAGTATACATTTTAAAAAAAAGTCAATAATGAATAACAATATTTTTGTAAAATATTTACTAAAACAATATAAATTTTATTCAGAACACTCAACATTGAGTCTTTGTTAGACTGAGCAAGGTTGGGAAAAAGTTGACGAATTACTGTTCTCAGAGCGAGGCTTGTTGAAACGGACCTTTATGGAAGTTCTTATAAAACAATTTTTATATGCACAGACCACAGAGCCCTGGTACAATCTGTACAAACACAAATGATATGCACATGCTCAGTAGAAGTCTGTAGGTGTTCATCAGAGTTGAATATATATGCGGTATTTCTGTTTTTGTCGTTCACAATTGAAAAACATCACAGAACTATATTTTGTACATGATACTCGGGGCAGACTGCTGAAAAGTAGAGGCGAAATCTTTGCATGAATAGTGATGGAGCACTGCCAGCAAAGCAGAACTCTTCTATGACACTTTAGTATCACAGTACAGCAAAAAAACGGACCTGTATTAATAGTGGTGTATAAATTCACACATGGACACACACACAGTTCACCCACATTCAGTCTGAGTGAAAACAGCCTTCTTACAGTGCTACTTTCAGCTCAAGTAACTCTAAAGTAATCTTCTCAGAAATGCACTGGCACATAGTTTCGTAATGGGCCGTATTTAGGTCATTCGGCCAAAGGAGAGCGTACATGTCTGCTCTAATAGAGAGTCATACTTTTAACATGTTTTTCTATGGGAATATTTTGCTAATTTTGTCATGCAAAAGCCTTATTTCATGTTTCTGAAGTGATTGTAAATGTTATATTTTGAAAAGTACAGCAAAACAGCATTCAGTTACATCATTCAATTCCATTTTATTGTTAATAATTCAATTGGATTCAGTTACAACAACAACATTGTTGGCATATTCGAAGCTGAAACTTTTACTTGTTTCTGTTCATTTTAATGTTAAAAAAAGGAACTCGCCAGATGTGTTTTCTTCCTGTAAAGTAAGACTTCCAAAAATAACTTTAAATCAAATTAAAGCTATAATAAATGATCTCCCCTTCATCTTACAAATACAATAAAAGTGTAGAATCGGGAGTTGAGTGTGTGAGAGTCCCTTGTGCCGGGTTTGGATTCGGAGAACAGCTGTTTTCCTGTTCTGTAAGTGGACAGGAAATTTCTTTCTAAACAATAAGCAACACTCAGTACGGAAATTTCAGATCTCACTGTCCAGCGGGGTTGAGAAGCTTTATCTTTGAAAATGACCTCACGTCACATTTTGGTTGATAAAAGGATTTATGCTTTTTTAGTGAATTAAAGGAATAGTTCAGTGGAAAATCAGATTTACCCAGTTTTCCCCAACAAAGTCATTTTCATCCTTTTCCCAACAGCATGTACCCGGAGATCACATCAGATGCCCAGCGGCAAGAGTACAAGAGGGAGTTTGACTCAGACCTGAGGAGATACAAACAACTTTGCGCAGAAATGGACGACATCAGTGACGAATTAAACAAACTTAGCCGAGAGCTGGACACTCTGGACGAGGGAACGACCAAATACCAGGTCAGGTTACTAGGTTGAATTCAGCAAATATACAATAACTGTGCATTAAAATGTGCACAAGTATGTTCTCTATAGAGGATGAGTACTTAACTTCACTCTGAAAATCAACGAAACAGACGGCCAAACTTTTCCCTATGACTGCATGTGATTGTCTCAAGGTGGGTGATCATAATGCCTTTCCAAGACACATTGGACCCCATTCACACATGTGATCCACTTGTGAATACCCAAGATGCCTGTTAATACCAGGTGTGAGAGAATTCATTTGCTTATGTGGTTTCTAACACTGTGTGACAGACTGTTACTTTTAAACATGATCTAATGAACGCCACATAGCTACAAACAGTAGTAGCCTTTGGAGACTGAAATCTGTCTTGAGCAGAATGCAGTCTTCAGACACTGAACGAATCTTGGCTGATTGGTAAACGTGGTAATTTTGAATATTCTCTTAAGATAGGTCATTAGGAATATTAAACAGTTTTCTCAGTCTGTGCATCAGGACTTCATGAAACGTGTTATGATAAGTGGAATGATAATCTCTGTTTTTCTTATTAGGCTGTAGCAGAAGAATTTAACCGCCTTAAAGACATGAAAAGGGTAAGTGTTCAGATACAGCGAATACTGAAAAATAATATGGATAAAAGTACTGGGACATTAATGACATTGCGTTATAGAAGTACATAGACTTTAATATGGCGTTGGTCCCCCCTTGCAGCTATAACAGCTTCCACTCTTCTTGGAAGGCTTTCCACAAGATTTTAGAGTGTTTCTGTGGGAATCTGTACCTTGCCCAAACCCTGAAAACCAGGTGTGCCCCAATACTTTTATCCATATAGTATATCTCTGCAGTTCTGTGGCCCTGAAGGAGCCCAGTTTGAAATGACTGAATTAGAAATTCAATTAACTTTAAAGTGGGATAAGGCTGAAGCATTACATCATCTTATTATGTATGCCTTGGTGAAAGTTAATTACTATGTAATAAATCTGTACTAATTAATGCATTTGAACCAGTCCGATGTGTTGCTAGTAGATGAAGACTAAATTGCTATATGACTCATTAATAATTTACTTGGGTGGGCCTAAATAACACATAATTTTAACTATTCTAAAATGTAGAAAATAAGAAAAACCCCTGTTGGGTTTGGGTTAGTACTGTAGAAATGGAAATCTCGTGCTGAACTGCAGACAGTGAGTCTGCATTTTTGTTAGAGCCTCCAGACAGTGAATGTGTTGCTAACGGCGATGTCTGGCACTGTGTTACTTTTGTTTGTTTGGTTTTTTTTTAGATGCCAGACTATCAGGAAAAAAAGGTGCAGTGTCGCCGACTACGCCACAAGCTTTTCCACATCAAGCGCATGGTAAAAAGTTATGATCGGGCCCAGTCTTAGAGCTTCTCTCTCTTCTTCTTTACACTCCTGGATCCAAAAACAGGGACTGTGGTCCTCGCCAAAAAACGCCTGTGTGTTTTTGTGACTGTAAAGCTGCCTGGATCAGAAACTGCTCTATCTGAAGCCTTGCCCAATGTTAATCATTAACCAGCACTTTGGAGATTACAGGACTACACACCAAACACCCATCTCACCTGCACAGCAGGAAGTTATTGCCTACGCCAGGAACTGTGCCTTATGCTGGAGCTTAATAATAGCTACCAGCTCCACCACTCTCATGATCACAGACGTTAGTGCACTCCTCACTGATTCAGTAGTTGTAGTTTGGCTTAATGAAGAGTATTGTTTTTACACTGAAGAGACTGTGGTCACATGTAGGCAAAATAAGAAAGAAATAACAGATATTTTATATGGCATATATATATATATATATATATATATATATATATATATATAGGCCATTGTACACAAAAGACGAAGCAAATAAACAGCACGAACACGGAATATTCTGACGTATTCGCAATATCCGCAATGCCCGCTCAGTTTTTCCTTAATTTTGCTGTTTTATTTGTGCACAAACAAACTGACAAAATGTCTTCAAGAGAATCCTGATTTATACTTCTGCTTCTGAGCATCTATGAAAATCCTGGGTAAATGTTCAGATGTCTGCCAGTTCATGTAACATGAACACTAGGGGGCAGTGTGCACGCCAGAAGGAACAAAAAGGAAAGAGGAAAGTCTCACATTTTCATCTCTCTCTAATACTCCCTTTACTGTCTTTGTGATATTTTCAGGGTAACGTCTTATTTTCAAACTGCTCTGTTTCATGTTGTGCTAGTTTAAATGTTGCCAGAGAGGCGAGATTAAACACAAGGTTTAGGGAAGATTTTGGATGTGTGTACAAGCCTTCTGTGATGTAATTATCACTGCCAAATTACAGAAATACTGTTTGACAGAAGGTAGCCTAGGTCTTGGCTTGGGCCGGAAAATTATAAGGAAAAATAAAATCAGTTATAGATAGTCTATTCTACGTTTCAGATTGGTTATCATGGCAATCACCAGCAACGTAATACAGTATTTATGCAGCTTGTACACATGTCCTTTGAAATAGAACAATGCTAGCTTGGTCTACTTTGTTGTCATTTGTTAGAGAGATGTTCTAATTTGTGATACGTCACAGCTTGTAAACTCAATTGGTTATAAATTTTACGCAATGTAAGCTGCATTCTGGCCAATGCAGCAAGCGGTGCTAGTGTGACAACTGAGCCTTGCAACACTGTCTTATTCCATCATTGTGCCTTCTTCTTCTTTTCAACAGAACAAGTAAAGTAATAAGTATGGCCGTGTACTAGTTGATATAACAGTGATTCTGGATTACAGACACTCTGATTTGTTCTCTGTGCCCCCTTGAGTACTGGGTATTTAACCACCACCAGAAACATTAATCCTTTGAATAGTAGCAGCTTAGATCAGTGCCAGCAGCATAACAAATTGTAAATTGTCGTCATATGGCCGACAACTCCTTATGTGGAAGTTCCCCTGGTTTGTGTCGATGCTCGAGATATCAGACCTCATCCTGAGCTGTGTTTGGTGTTCCTGCTACTGGGGTTTCGGTATGACACACAAATGGCCATAAAGAACAAGAATACCCAAATTTCTTTTATTTTAGGTCTTTGAAACAAGTGGAAAAAAACCCCAAGATCTTTGAACCCTGTAGAACTTTCAAGATAGTTTCCGCCACAGGTGGATGGGGGAAACCTGCAGAGAGAGAGGGTCCAGAGAGTGGTCGACTGTTTTAGACTGTTTTAGACTGTTTTATTAAGACTTGTACAATAGGACTATGCATTTGTACTGTGTTGGCTGGGCATTGTCATTTCTTTTATGTTTCTCTTGTGTACTTGCATTGAATATATTTCCGGTCTTAATGCTAAGGATTTTAACACCAATATACGGCCAGTTGAACGTGTGCTAGGCCAGAACAAATACTGATTGAGGTCTCGGAGAATGGTGTGGTACGGGTGCGGCAGCACACGGTCGCCCAGTCTGATAAGATTGTGATATTTTATGCTGTTTGTTTGCTTCTGATACGGAACTGAAACGTACTCAAGTTGTACCTTAAGCTCGGTGATAACACCAGTGCGTAATGCACTGCACATAGAAACGGGATGGGCCTTTTTAATGTGTGTGTACATGTGACTACTGTAAAAACAACCGACTAACAGTAAGCCGACATACCTTAAGTGTCCTTCAAATTAGAAACATGATAAAACTTCCAAGGTCAGTGGTAGTTTTGTCTCGATGGATCGCAGTGTGGGACTTTGCAAACAAAACAGTTATGGGGAAATTTTTGTTTAACATACTTCTAGGATGAAAATCCTTCCTTCCACTACCTTGTTTTCCCATTTGCCAAGTGTTAAATCAGCCAAGACTACATTAGCCTTGTAGCTCAGGTGCAAAACTAAAGAAGCAAACTTCACAAACTAAACATGTCTTGGTTGATCTAAATTTTCACTAAGGTGCAAAAAATTGAGTGCATTTTTCAATGAACTATCATTTTAATATCCAACGGTTCTGGAATTTAACACTAAATTCTCAGGCAAGCTTTTTTAAAAGACTGTGCAAATGCTCTAGGAGTCCACTATGCAAATCTTCAAACATTCTGTACATTTTTACTATATATGATCAATATTCATGATCTTTTCATTTCACTGTGATTGATTGATGTCTCCCACAATATTTGAATAAGTTGAGTGAGTTGAGTAATAACTGCCCATTATTTTCTGTACTAATCACGACAACTGTCTTTTTTTTTGTTTGTTTTTGTAGTTTGTTTATTGGATTGTCATGGTAGAATTTAGGGTTTATTCACATGAACTTTTTGTTATTTGTATTTTTGTAAAGAAGCTATATCATAAAGGGCATCAGTGTGTTTTTAATCAGTGTTTTTGTTCTTTTTTTTTGTTGTTTTGGTCACACACTTGTACTGAAAATGATTTATGCTTTTTTGTATGTTTCCAAATAAATAAGCTTTGTACTTTTACGTTCAAACTTTGTGTATTTTCCAAACATTTGACTCCTGTTGCTAACTTTAGTCTTAAGTTTTATTTTGAACTAAAACAAAGTCAAATAAAGTGCACATTTTACATTGACTTGGACTAGTTTTATCATACCATTCAATAAGATAGACCTAAATACGATGCTTTATTTTGCAATTGATCACAACAATGTATTTATGTAGAATTGTGTTTGTTCAAATTTCCCTTATAGGGACCATAAAAACAATGAACTAAACTGGGTGTTTAGTGATTTTGCTGTTATAATGCATGAGACTAGTAAAGCTAAATAATGAAGTCTTAAAAATCTCATGCATTACAACAGGACATACAGAAGACTCAGTTCAGTTCAAGGCCTTTATTGTCTCTAATAGGAGAATCTGTGTTACAGACAGGTGATACACAAACATGCACTAATATCCACAATGTACATTACACATACCACAATATCACATAGATTTTATTCAATAGGATTTATACAGTAAATCATGAATGTAATAATGTAATAATATGGCCCCGGGTACAGAAGAGTCATTTAAATTTTACTTTTGACCTTTACTACTATCAAATCGACTCCTATCCTTAACACTGAAACTCTGAAACCACACCTGATTAAACATCAGCTTACTGACTCATTTATCATCACACTTTTTATTTCCTCTTATTACAGCTGTACCCCTTCATTGAGCACTGAAAATCTGAAAACAAAAGACTGGACAACAGTCTGTGTTCCTTTAGTGCACATTTTATGATTTCTTGTTTAGTACATTTTAGGGTTACTTGTTTTAGTACATTTTTCATATTATGATTAAGAATCAGCGTTCAGCTCATTTTTATTTGATAAAAACCCATAAACTGATCAAATGAAGGAATATCTCAACAAACCAATATAAACATTTTAATTATGACCTTACATACACAAATTTAATAGAATCTGTAGAAGAACTCTTAGTAAAGTGGCCCCTTATAGTCACACGTGAACGCAGCACAGCACAGAGCACCAAATCTCTCACACCAAGTGAAACAGGGGGCTGCCACCAATGGGGGACACTCGGGGAGCAGTGCAGGGGACCCTTGCTCAAGGTTACTTCAGTGGTGCCACTAGGAGTCCTGAGATTCAAACCCTCACACTGCTCCTCGGGTGCCCCCTAGCTGGTGGCAGCCCACTGCTTCATTTGGTAAAGGGGTTAAATGTAGAGAAAGAATTTCACACTGTTCATGCATGACTATAAGGGCCAACTTAGATTGCTCTACCATGCCAGAGAAACTGTTGTGCTGAGAATGAGCAGCCAAATAATAATTTTTCATTAGTGTTCTCTTTTCATTGATGGACTGGGTAAAGGGAGGCTGACTAAAAAAAAAATTTCTTTTGTTTTCTGTGAATTTAGTGACGCTTAACAATCTCTTTTATTTATTTATAGAATTCCCATTTATATTTTAGGTTTTGCTTTTTGTGCACCTGAAAATCAAACAGAAACAAGCATTTTGGCATTAAACGTGCTTCAAAAATTATTTAACCCATTCATTTAGGATTCATTTTTGTGTTTAAAGCTGAGTTAAACTTATTCTGTGCTGGGGGCCTGGTGGTTAGGGAGTTGCCCCAGCAATCAGAAGGTTGTGGGTTTGAATTCCAGGACTGCCAGTGGCACCACTGTGCAAGGTACTGTCCCCACACACTGCTCCCTGGGTTCTGCCCACAGTTGGTGAAAGGGTTAAATTCGGAGAAGGAATTTCACACTGTGCTGTGCTGTGTTCAGGTGGGACAAATGGACACTTCACACAAACACAGCCATGCATCCATAACCGACGAAGCAGAACTGTGATTTGTTTTTGCCACCTACTGGCCAGAGTTTAGAACTGCAGGTGTTGCTTCGGCATCCCTCGGAGCTCTGACGGAAAAACACGAAGTGAGTCGCTTCACGCGTCCCTCCCCGTGTGTGTGTGTGTATGTGTGTGTGTGTGTGTGCGCGCGCGCGTTCGTGTGAGAGTGTGAGGGCAGACAGAAGTGTGAACAGGCACGGTGTGTGTGTGGACAGTGTTGATGCTGCACGGAGGGAAATTCTGCACCGCTGAAGACTGAACCGGACAGTGTAACACACCTTCACTCAGGTAAGATCACCTGTCACCTTCTGCAGCAGAGCTCGCGCACAGATTTAAAATCATACGTTTAGACGATTATCTGTACATTAGTTGCCTGTTTTCTTACATAAATCTCAGTCATGCATAAAAGGTGCCCGGTGCACAAGCCTATTCAAATAAGGAAATGCCCTTTAACTCACACATGCATGGCTGCTTTAAACTCCAGTCGTTTCACGTCTAAGTACATTATGCGGACAAAAGTATTGGGACGCCTGACCATTACACGAACAGGGACTGTGCCAGAATGTACAAAGCAAGCTCCAAAAAGACATGGTTGGAGGAGTTCGGTGTAGAAGAACTTGACTGGGCGCACAGAGTCCTGACCTCTGTTCCAGTTCATCCCAAAGGTGCTGGATGGGGTCAGGACTCTGTGTGTGCCAGCCAAGGTCTTCCACATCGAACACCTCCAACCACGTCTTTATGGAGCTTTCTTTGTGCTTCTTCCCAAACTGTGTCCACAAAGTTGGAATCATGGCGTTGTCCAAAATGTCTTGGTGTGCGGAAACATTAAGATTGTCCTTCACTGGAAAGAAGGGGCCTAGCCCAAACCCTGAAAACATGTGTGTCCCAATACTTTTGTCCAAATACCCGAGTGATTCATGTGTGTATGGCATTCACTGCGGGTAAATGAGTCATTTCAGTTGTGCATTTGGGTATGTTTAGTCCAGTGTTTAAAAAAAGCTGTTGGTGCCACCTTTTATAACACAGCAGCTGCAGTCCTGCTGTTGTACAGGTGTATGGGGTGCCAGAATGGACCTGCTGTGCTTTTTAAGTTGGAACAAAAGTAAGGAGCCAATTTTAGTCTTGCGGCTTTTTACGGTGGTGTGATTCCTGCTGAGGAAAACACAGCTCTGGCAAATAAGAAAGGCTGTTGGTAAGTTGTAACCTCCTGCTTTAATTTGCTTAAAGGATTACTGGTGGCACGAGCTCGGCAGAGGTGTCCCTACATTTATGTCACGTGTTGTGTGCCTGTCCACTTAATCCAGTCTTACTTTCCCCACACACGTGGTTGAACACTCTCCTCCAAAGAGCTTAACTCCCTCCACACAAGTCCCATGATTCAGACAGTCACCTTAAAGCAGGGATGTGTAGAGTAGTACTCTCCTTCTGCACTCTTATGATTTTTATCTCTCCAGTTTAGATCACATCTGGACGCACCTGTTTTTCAGGGTCTGGGCCCCTTACTTCCAGTGGAGGGTAATCTTAATGCTTCAGTATGCCAAGACATTTAGGACAACGCCATGCTTCCAACTTTGTGGACACAGTTTGGCCCATTGCGCCAACAGGGGACTTTAATGACATTGTATTCAAATGCATAGACTTTAATATGGATTTTCATTTGTGCCCATTCATTCTGTAGAGCATTTCTGAGGTCAGACACTGATGTTGGACGAGAAGGCCTGGCTTGCAGTCTCTGTTGTGTGTGCTGTAGATATCAGATCAGTTTTCCACACCTGAGAGGAGAGCATGAGAGTGCGTCATTATGAATATCTTCCCAGGCATCATTTAATTTACTTGCTGTTTTACAATGAAAAGTGTAAACAAACAAGGCCTGGTTTAAAATGTGCTTTTCTTTTTTTTCTGTTTAAAATAACATAGCTCAGCAGCATAAAGTGGCCATTAATGTTGATAACTGGACAATAAAACTTGATATTGATTTTATTATTGTAGTTCAGTACCTCATAGTTTGTCAGGAAGTTGTATCGTGTCCCTGTATGACTCCGTCTGTCGCTTTAAGCCATGAATACCAGCAGAATCCTGCAGAATCCTTTTGTAGCCTGTTCTCCTTTTGGGTCTGATATTCTGACAGAATGTGTGGGCGTTTTAAAGTGCTGCAGGGACAGTGCTGATTCTGCAGAAACGCATCCAGCCCTCCGGCCGCTGTGAAAGCTTCATCAGGTCTCTATGGACTTTTTCCTCAGCTCCATAATGAGGTCTGCAAACAACTGCAGGAATGATTGGGCAAATAATGCCCCACTGCAGTTTTTAACTTCGAGGAACTGTAGCATCATTGATTTTCTACTCATGTGAAACAATAGTTCAGCAAAAATTTGTATTATAAATTGTTACAATAATAAAATAATAAAACATTGTTAAAATAATAATAATTTAGTACATTATATGGACATAATTATTGGGACACACCTCTTAATTATTGAATTCAGATGACCACAGGTCCATAACGCCATCCAACACCTTTGGGATGAACTGGAACAGAAACTGCGAGCCAGGCCTTCTCATCCAACATCAGTGCTTGACCCCATAAATCCTCCACAGAATGAATGGGGACAAAGGGGGAATGACTCCATATTAAAATCTATGTATTTCAATCCAAGTTCCTGTTTGTGTAATAGTCAGGCATCCCAATACCTCAATACCTTTTTCCATATATTGTATTTGATAATACATTGTTATCTGTAAACATGGTCTAAAGTGCATTACACAGCTAAAACCAGCAGCAGCCATCCCGAATTATGAATGTGGTCTGCACTTTTGTTCCTTTTTTATAG